>CM061543.1:230518918-230706418 GCA_030864215.1 Capsicum pubescens | reverse complement strand
TAACCACAGAAATGCTTTAGTACCTAACTTATTCAATTAGTTGTCTCTAATTAAAGTTGAGATCTGTAACAATTTATTTACGAGAACTTATTTTTTTGAGATTCATGAGAATCTTCTCAAACTTAATAGCATAATTCATAAATAAAAAGCAATATAACCTTATAAACACCAATAAAAGTATTATAAATTACAATAATTAATGGTTTAAAATATTTTAGTGACATAAAAAATTTGATTCGAATTTGATTTGGTTTTTGAAATTTTATCAATACCACATAAAGAAATAGAAGAAATAATATATATTATTTGAAAATAATTTGCCAAAATCCATATCTACCAAATTAATTTAATAATTTATTGATTGAAAAAAATGGTAATTTGAATAATGATTTATCATTAATTTAACTATGTATTTAAAAAGTATGAGCACGACTGAGGTGTAATAAGTCTACTGTGTCCAGGTCTCAGGACAGTGTGAGTAATAGATCTATCTATCCCTCGTGTGCTAAGTGTGGTAGGACGCATCCCGGAGAGTGTATGGCTAAACAGAGAGGTTGTTTTGGTTGTGGAAAGTTGGGCCACAGGCTCAGAGATTGCTCGTATGCCAGACAAGGGAGTCACGATGTTCGTCCTCAGAGTCAGGCCATTAGTGTTCCAGCCCCTTTAGCTCGTCCTACTCCTCCTCAGGGTGCCTCGTCTAGTATTGCTAGCGGTCAACGCCAGAATTGCTTCTATGCTATACCACCCCGCCAGAAGCAGGAGAATTCACTAGATTATGTTACTGGTACGCTCCGTATATTTTATTTTGATGTGTATGTGTTGATGGACCCTGGGTCAAGTCTTTCTTATGTGACTCTGTTGGTGGCTGTGAATTTTGAGATCAGTGCTGAAAAGATTCCTGAGCTTTTTCTAGTTCCTACCCCAGTAGGTGAATCTGTTATTGATAAGCAAATGTATAAGAAGTGTCCTATCACTGTCCTTAATAGAGTCATGTTTGCAAACTTGATTCAGCTTGACATGGTTGATTTTGACATTATTTTAGGTATGGATTGGCTTCACTCTTGTTATGCGTCTATAGACTGTCGTACCCCTGTAGTCAAGTTTCAGTTTTCCAACGAGTCAGTTTTTGAGTGGTCCAGAAATTCTTTAGCTCCCAAGAGTTATTTTATATCCTACCTTAAAGCTAGGAAATTGATATCCAAGGGTTGTCTCTATCATTTTCTTCGAGTTAAAGACACTAAGTCCGAGACTCCGACTATTCAGTCTATTAGCGCTGTCAATGAATTTCTTGATGTTTTCCCAAAAGATCTCCCAGGGGTACCTCCCGATAGAGAGATAGAATTTGGGATTGATCTTCTTCTCGATACGCAGCCTATTTCTATTCCTCTGTATCGTATGGCCCCCGTAGAACTTAAGGAGTTGAAAGAGTAACTCAAAGATCTTCTTGATAAGGGTTTCATAAGGCCCAGTGTATCTCCTTGGGGCACACCCATTCTATTCGTGCGAAAGAAAGATGGTTCATTGCGTATGTGTATTGACTATCGTCTGCTCAACAAGGTCACAGTCAAGAATAAGTACCCTCTTCCTAGAATTGATGACCTGTTTGATCAGCTACAAGGTGCAAGTTATTTCTCGAAAATAGATTTGAGATCCGGCTATCACCAACTTAAAGTCAGAGAGTGTGATATTCTAAAGACAGCTTTCCGCACCCGTTATGGTCATTTTGAGTTCCTGGTCATGTCCTTCAGGCTAACTAATGCCCCAACAGCTTTTATGGACCTCATGAATCGGGTGTTCAAACAGTACCTGGATATGTTTGTTATTGTGTTCATAGATGATATCCTTGTACACTCCCGAAATAAAAACGACCATGCAGATCATCTCTGAATTGTCTTGCAAACCCTTAGAAATCATCAGTTGTTTGCCAAATTTAGCTAGTGTGAATTTTGGCTAAGGTTAGTTGCCTTTTTGGGTCATATTATTTCTGCTGAAAGTGTTCGAGTTGATCCTCAAAAGGTAGAAGCTGTGAAAAATTAGCCTAGATCTATCTCTCCGTTTGATATTAGGAGTTTCTTGGGTCTAGCTGGTTACTACCATTGTTTTGTCGAAGGTTTATCTTTCATTGCTGCACCTTTGACCCGGTTAACCCAAAAGAAAGTTAAATTCCTATGGTCAGATTCCTGCGAGAAGAGTTTTTAGGAGTTTAAGACTCGACTTACTTCAGCCCCTATGTTGACCCTTCCTAATGGTGTAGACAATTTTGTGGTGTATTGTGATGCCTCTAGAGTTGGTTTGGGTTGCATACTGATGCAGAGAGGAAAGGTTATAGCCTATGCCTCCAGACAGTTGAAGCTGTATGAGAAGAATTATCCGACCCATGATCTCGAGTTAGCTGTAGTAGTTTTTGCTTTAAAAATCTGGAGACACTACTTGTACGGTGTTCATGTTGATGTCTTTACGGATCACAAGAGTTTACAGTATGTGTTTACTCAGAGAGAGTTGAACCTGCGGCAGAGATGATGGTTAGAATTATTGAAGGATTATGATATGAGCGTGTTGTATCACCCGGGCAAGGCCAATGTAGTGGCAGATGCCCTTAGTAGATCGTCCACGGGCAGTGTAGCGCATATAGAGGAGGATAAAAAGGAGTTAGCTCGCGAAGTGCATCGTCTGGCTAGGTTGGGTGTTAGATTGCTTGATTCAGCTGAGGGTAATGTTTGGGTTCAGAGTAGTTCCGCATCTTCCCTAGTTTCGGAAGTGAAGGAGAAGCAGGATATGGATTCTCGTATGGTCGAACTGAAAAGGTCCGTCAAATATCAAAAGGTGGAGGTTTTCTCCCAAGGAGGAGATGGTGTATTGAGACTTCAAAATAGACTGTGTTTGCCTGATGTTGATGACTTGAGGCAGAGGATTATGACTGAGGCATATGGCGTACGGTATTCTATTAATCCCGGTGCTACTAAGATGTACCGCGATTTGCGAGAAATCTATTGGTGGAATGGTATGAAGAAGGATATAGCAAAGTTCGTGGAGAAGTGTGCAACTTGCCAATAGGTGAAGATAGAGCACCAGAGACCCGGTGGTATGATGCAAGAATTTAGTATTCCTACTTGGAAGTGGGAACAGGTGGACATGGATTTCGTGACCAGTTTACCTCTCTCTCGACGTCATCATGATTCTATTTGGGTTATTGTAGATAGATTAACTAAGCACATTTCCTGCCAGTGCATACATCTTTCACCGCTGAGGACTATGCTAAGTTGTACATCCGGGAGTTAGTCAGGTTGCATGGAGTTCCGTTGTCTATCATCTCCGATAGAGGTACTCAATTTACTTTTCAGTTTTGGAGAGCTTTTCAGAAGGGTATTGACACCCAAGTTCATATTAGCTCCGTTTTTCATCCGCAGATAGACGGTCAAGCTGAGAGGACTATCCAGACTTTGGAGGATATGTTGAGGGCATGTGTTCTTGATTTCAAAGGAAGTTGGGGTGAACATTTGCCATTGATTGAATTTGCGTATAACAACAGTTTTCATGCTAACATTGGAATGGCTCCATTTGAGGCTTTGTATGGAAGGAGGTGTAGATCACCCATAGGTTATTCGAAGTGGGTGAGGCTGCTGTGATTGGACCTGATGCTGTGTTAGAGGCTATGGAGAAAGTTAAGTTGATTCGGGAGAGATTGAAGACATCCCAGAGTCGTCAGAAGTCGTATGCAGATGTGAGAAGAAGAGCTCTTGAGTTTGAAGTTGATGATTGGGTGTACTTGAAAATTTCGCCCATGAAAAGGGTGAAAAGATTCGGAAAGAAAGGGAAGCTTAGTCCCCGTTACGTTGGCCCTTACAGAGTTTTGCATCGTGTTGGGAAAACAGCTTATGAGATTGAGTTGCCTGTAGAGTTGTCAGTTGTCCACCCTGTCTTTCACGTTTCTATGCTCAAGAAGCACATTGGTGATTCTGTTGTGGTTGATCCGTCAGGAAGCATTGATGGTCGGGACAGCCTTTCGTATGATGAGATTCTGGTTGAGATCCTAGATTATCAAGTCGGTAGACTAAGGAACAAGGAAGTTCCCTTGGTTAAAGTTATGTGGCAAAATCAATCAGTTGACGGTGCTACTTGGGAAGCAGAAGCAAAAATGCGAATTAAGTACCCTCTTCTCTTCTCCGCAAATTCTAATCAAGTCGAAGGTACTATTCTTCTTTAATTCAGTTTTCTACTAATCCAGCGTATTCAGTTATATAAATATCCATTCTATGATTCGTGCATTCTGTGAAGTTCTTGAAAGTCTAGAGTGAAGTAAGTCGGTTAAGCAAATTGTTCCCATAAGGTATTTTTCCCGTTTCCTCTTTGGTCTTGAGCCTAACTAGCAACATTCGAGGACGAATGTTTCCATGGGGGAGATATTGTAATACCTCGATCGTTTCTTAAGCCTAAATCCGTCTTTTGAGTGAATGGAAAGACTTCTAAAGTAATTGATGTTTAAAACATGTGGTATTTCTCTAATTTCTACTTTTTGTCATGTGGAGAATTGAATAAGCTTTCCATCGATACCAAATTCGCCCAAATCCGACACTCGGGTGAAGAGTTAGAGCCATTTTAGTGAGACAGTGTGCCACCTGACACTTTAGCGCGTCGCGGAGCCAGCCAAAATGGCAATTGTCATTTTATAGTGAACCTTCACGATATTGGCGCATCGCGCCAAGGTTCAATATCAGAATTGCCAAATTCCAGTGCACCAACGCGATTCCACCGCGTTGCGGTGCTCCTCCAGGTCACGATCAAGGTGGCAAATGCGACTTCACCGTGTCGCACTACTGAGCAGTTTCCCAATTGTCAAAATCCAGTGAAAGTCCGCGATCATGGCGCGTTGCGCCAGGGACAAAAATCAGGCTCCAGTTCTAGAATTTGCTCAAGGGTATTTTGGTCTTTCCACCCGTCCTTACCCACTATATATATATAAATAGAGGAGAAAATCCTCATTTTCCTCTTCCATTCCATCCAAAAGCTAGGGTTTCTCTCCTAAATCCCATCCAATTCTTGTCTAAACATCTCAAAATTAAGCCATAGTTTTCACAAATTAGTTCAAGATTCAAAACTTCCAAGTCTAGAACATCAAGAACCCTAACTCAAGAAGTGGGAAAAGAAGTTCCAATCAAGTTTCTTCATCTCAAAATCATAATCAAGGTATGTGGGGCTTGAACAAGAATATCCTTTCATTCTTGTGCCCAAAGAATTATTTTTTACTGTTGGAATTTCATGATTGTGCAAAGTGGGTTTATACCCAAATTACTTTATGATTGAGTTATTAGAATTGAGCTATTCAAGATTGATATACATGACTATTTCATTGTTTTATTTCCTAAATTGAGAACTTATATTATGAATTGTATATTGCTACTATGAATTAGAATTGATGATTTCCAAGTGATAAATGATAAGAGTCATGATTTTAAGCTTTTCCATGAGAAGTTGATTATTGAATATATATATTGATGTTTGAGTTTAAGAGTCAAGAATGAATCTTGTGATGCTTTCTTGAAGTTTTGACATTTGATATGAGTTAATAAGCAAGTCCACTTGATGTTGAGAAAGATTGTTTTGAGTTGAGTCGAGTTAGGAATCCACAAATTATTTATGATTTATCGATGAGATATATTTATGATTTTGGTCTCTATGGTAGACCCTTGAGCTGATTAAGGTGGATTTCCTAACGCGTTCTGAGCTTGATTCTGGGAGTAGTATTTAGCACCGAGCGGAAAGTGTGGCTTCAGCGTATCCTACTTCCCCAGAACTACGTACCACCGTAGGATAAAGATTAAGGGGCAAAGGTCAAGACAGTGATCACTAAAGTTAAGGTTCTACTCTGATGGCAAGGATAGAACAGCCCTCCCCAACGTGGGCAAGACGTTGGATTTCATGTAAGCTCACATGGTTTATGTCGGTTATAAAAAACTCCCAAGTCCATAAGAGTTTACGTTTCTGGAGTCACCAAGTTACTCTAAGTCTTGAGTTGAAGAGTTTGAGTTGAGTATAATGATTTATAAGATTTACAATGCTTGTATTACTATTGATGATTTACAAGGAATATATTTCAACAAATTCAAGAGAAGAGAGTCATTATTGATAGTGATTTTCTTATATATTTATGATAATATTTATGATGTTGCATACACCCCCACATACTCAGTACATTCCTAAGTACTGATTCCCATACTCTTCTATGTTCTATATTTCCTCGTGATGTAGGTTCGGGTGCTCAGCCTCAGCAGCGACAGTGATCTTTGAGTACCTTTATCTACATTTCTGCAGTTGGTGAGTCCTCATGGTTCGAGGACCTATGTGTCCTGATTTTGCCTTGTTAGTAGATAGTTCTTTCTTTCCAGTTCAGTATGAGTCAGTTAGGGATCTGTCTGCAATGGTTCCTCAGTATTATGTAGTAGAGGCTTTTGTCAGACTAGAGTACCAGTATGTACAGAAATTTTTAGTATTTTGTTTGTACAGGACAATATTTCTTTATAATTAAGTATGTTCAAGTTCATGACATGATTATTCTTCCCTATTTTAGCATGCTTAGCGTTACAGTGAGCTCTGAAAGTGATGAAAGCCTTAGAGGATTAGCTTGAGGCCACGTGTGGCCTTAAGCATCGTGTCACATCTCGGGATAGGTTCTTAGGGTGTTATAGTTGTAATAGAATATTCTATTACAACAGATGACTAATCTGTTACATTCAACTTCTGATTCTATCCATGTATTGTCACCTCATATAACATTGATCCAGCTGGTAAGTCATCTGTTTCAACAAATGACTTACGACAATAGACGATTCACCTGTTGGATACATGTTCAGAAATAGAAGATGAATCTAACATGTAAGTCATCTATTGTAACCGATGAGTCATAGATTATAATAACCAACTAATCTGTTGGATTAAACTTCTAATTTTTTAATCATCTTTGCAACTAATATAAGATAAATTCAACAGGTAGATCATCTGTTGCAGCAGATGAATTAACTGTTGGATTCACTATTGTAACATAAATCCAATAGGTAGGTCATCTGCTGCATCATCTGTTGCAATAGATGAGAAATCTATTGCATCTAATGAGTCATCTGTTACAGCTAATGACTTACCCGTTGGAACTACTTTAACAATAGTGGAAACTATCCAACAACTATTATAAATAAATACAATAGTTGTTGGATACACTACTAAAAAATTAACAAATGTAACTAGATGAGAATTGGACTAAAAATGATTATTTTACTTACCAAAATATCCTTTGAAGTAATGCCCAGTGATATATGAACAAAATTTGGTCCAGTAGCTGCAACAAGAACAACAATGTGACGACAATCAGTAGAAGAAGAAGAAGAAGAAGAAGAAGAAGAAGAAGAAGAAGAAGAAGAAGAAGAAGAAGAAGAAGAAGAAGAAGAAGAAGAAGAAGAAGAAGAAGAAGAGCAACAACGAACAACTAAAATGGAGAAAAGCACCAACTAAAAAGTTTATTTTGAATTGAAATGGTAAGAGAATTTATTTTTCGAAATAAAGTTTATTTTTAAGATTACTTTAAGATAAAGTTAAAGGCAACTAAAAAATAGTTAGCTGAATTAATGTTAAATTTTGAATTTTAAATTTGAATTGAAAGTTGCAGATTCTTCTAGAATTTGAATTGGAAACCAACTCTATATAAGATAAAGTTAAATTTCAAATAAAAATTATCATTAACTTGAAACATAATATTAAAAAAATAAAATAAAAATAATAATAATAATAATAAACTTTTATACTTGAGACAGATTAATATAGTGAAAAGGAATAGTATTGAATTAAGATAAAAAAATAAATATTTTTAGGATAAATTTTTAATTACGTGATGAACATATAAAATTAATTAAGAAGAAGAAAGGAAAAATGGCTCTCGGCGCATGTTAGTCTAACGTACGCTGGTGGTGGCTGCCATGGCTAGAACACGAGGTCGCGGCCGCCGTGGAAGAGGTAGAGGACGAGGAAGACCTAGAATTAATCCAATAACAACTGTTGGAGAATCACAGGGAGCTCGCAATATAACACCTTTGGTCACACCCGATGGAGCAACTGATAGAGAAGTGATACAGACGGAGGAAGCTGAGCTAGGACAGATGGGAATCTCGAAACGCCTTATCTTAACCCCCTCTCCTCTTAGTCAAGGAGTGCCAGGTACCAATCAATCTAGCCCTAATTTTCCCAATACTATGCAAGTGGAGTCAGGATCGAGATCGAATCCAGCAATAATCACTGAAGCAGAAATCTCAGATCCCACCCCTGCGCAAAAGCAAGAAGAACAAATTGAAGCACCGGTAGCTCCGTGGGTGAGCTTATTTACAAAAAATAGGGCTGCTGCAAATGGACTTTTACTATCATACATCCCTCCCCCAGCTAATTGAAGGACAAGCAGTGGTGCAACTTCAGAAAGAGGAAGTTGATAAAGAAGCAGCTAAATGGAATTGTGCTCTCATAGCATATTTTGTTGGAGATACACATGGATATAATGCACTAAATAGATATATTAGACAATACTGGACCAATGTGGCTGACCCAGAACTGTATTACCACGAGGAGGGATATTATGTCATACGATTTGCGTCGGTTGAAGATATGAAAGAGGTGCTCTATTCAGGACCCTATACTATTAATAACAGACCCATTATTTTGAAGCCTTGGTCGATGGACTTTGATTTCAGCACAGAATATCCTACAAAAATACCTCTGTAGGTTAAATTTCCCAAGCTCCTGATGTCTTGCTGGGGAAGAGATTCTCTAAGTAGAATAGCCAGTGTCACTGGCATACCTGTCTATGCAGATGAGTGTACAACTAAGCAGACTAGAATATCCTTTGCTCGAATGCTCATTGAGGTAAATATTACAAAAGACTTGCCCAATGAAGTGCTAGTAATGGATCCTAATGGGAGGAAGTTTAAGCAACCGGTAATTTATGTCTGGAAGCCTAAGTTTTGCTCTTATCGCAAAGTTGTTGGGCATAGTTACCTACCCATCCCTAAGGAGCAAGGTAAACCAAAGGAGCCTTACAAAAAGATAGTGCAAGAATGGTAGTTTAAAGGGAAAATAGCAGCAGCACAAGCCCCTACAGAGGTGGAAAAAACAGCGGGTAAAGAAGTAGAAGTGACAAAGGAGCTGAAGTGGGAGAATCCAGTGATACTAGCCATCACGAGCCTCAAAATCCTTCTATTCAACACCACCATAGTCCTAACCGACAGAGATCCAAGTCTCCCCAAACTCCGACCTGAGATATAACTAAACCTGGGTATAACCTGAGTGATTTCCCCCCATTAAGATCACCGCCTGCAAAGATAGGTATCGAGAAAAAGCAGATTGGGCATAGTGGAATGTTGAAACCTCCTGATGAAGGAGGTCCCTTGAAATCTTTATAACGAGTTGCCTTATTTGGAACATACGGGGAGTGAATAAGAGCTATAAGCAAAAAGAGCTTAAAAAGTTTATTAGAGGTAAACAAATAAAGTTAATTGGTCTAGCAGAAACAAGAGTTAAACAACATAATGCAGCCATGACTACTAGCAACATTTGTCCCGGGTGGAGCTCTATTAACAACTATCAGCATGCTGCAAATGGTAGGATATGCATCTGCTAGGATACTACTATATACACAGTCCATTATCTCTAGTCTAATGCTCAAATAGTTCATTGTCAAGTTAATAATGCTACCGGAGGGTTCATATGCTTGTTGACTATGGTCTATGGCTTTAATTCTGTGGAGACTAGGAAAAGCTTATGGGAAAAGTTGGAGGAAGTAGGACAAGGGATTAACCAACCCTAGGTCCTCGGGGGAGATTTTAATGCAGTTATGTGTCCTTCAGATAGAATGTATGGAGCTCCTGTTACAGCAGCAAAAACCAAAGATCTGGCAGCTTGTATTCAGAATCTGCACTTGTGTGAACTATCATGGAAAAGTGCATATTATACTTGGTCCAATAAGCAGTAGGGAGCTAATAGAATATGTAGCCGAATTGGTAAGATATTTGGCAATGATGAATGGATGATAAAATGGGGATATGTTACGGCACAATATGAACTTCCTCAAGTTTCTGACCATGCCCCTATGATTTTAACTATCCATAGCATTCAGCTAAGCATCAAATCTCCTTTTAGATATTTTAATGTTTGGGCTGACCATCCATCATTCCAAAACATAGTAACTACATGTTGGAACACCCAAGTTCAAGGAGGAAGTATGGCTAGAATCTGGAAGAAACTTAAAGACCTGAGTCCTCATCTAAAGAATCTCAACTCTGTTGAGTTCAAGAATATAGCTCAGAAGCTTGAAATAATCAGATTGGAGCTACAGAATACTCAAGATCAAATTGCTACAAATTATACAGATGAGTTGCTGGATAAAGAGAAGATATATATACAGAACTTAGAAAAATGGTCAGGCATTGAAGAGAATATTCTCAGATAAAAATCAAGGGCCCAATGGATTTGGATTGAGGATGCTAATAATAAATATTTCTCATCCATGATTAAAGAAAAAAACTGCAGAAAACAAATCCTGGAGCTTACCTCCTTGACCGGCCACAAACTCTCTGTTGTTGAAGATATACAAAAGGAGATTGTAGAGTTTTATAAAAATTTGATGGGTACTTCCTCTCAAACTCTCCTAGCAGTCAACTTGATAACTATGAAAAAGGGGAAGACTCTAAGCCATGCTCAAGGGCTAGAATTGAGTAGAGATGTAACAAATAAGGAGATAGTACAGGCATTAAAAAGTATTGAAGATGATAAAGCTCCTGGCATAGATGGCTACAATGCTCACTTTTATAAGAAGACATGACATACCATTCAACATGACTTAATTGCAGCTGTCAAAGATTTCTTCAATACTGGTAAGATGTATAGACCAGTAAACTGCACCTTGATTACTCTGGTTCCTAAAATGGTTAGTCCCACTACTGTTAAGGAATTCGGCCAATTGCTTGTTGTACGTTACTCTACAAGATAATTCCAAAGATACGTACTTCGAGGCTCCAAAAAGTGATTGCTACTATTATTAGTGACGCACAGTCTGGTTTTATTCCAGGGAGGAAAATTGCGGACAACATAATTATGGCCAGTGAATTGGTTAAAGCTTATTCCAGAAAGCACATCTCACCTCGATACATGCTTAAGATTGACTTGCAAAAAGCGTACGACTCTGTAGAATGGATATTTTTACAACAAGTTATGGAGGCTCTCTGTTTTCCTAAAAGGTACATTCAATGGGTAATGGAATGCATTCACACGGTTATTTATTCAATCATGATAAATGGAGAACCTACTAAACCTTTTTACGCTTCTAAGGGATTGAGACATGGGGATCCGATTTTTCCATTTATATTTGTCATTGCCATGGAATACCTAGGCAGGTGTCTACTAGAGTTGGAGGAGGATAAATTTTTCACTATCATCCTAAATGTGCTAGGCTTAGGGTAACACATTTGTGTTTTGCTGGCGATTTATTACTCTTCTCTAGGGGAGATATAACTTCAATTGATGCACTCTGCAAGATATTTCAAAAATTCCTCAAGCTTCAGGTCTTATAGCAAATAAAGAGAAAAGTTGTTGTTACTTAGGAGGTATGAAAGATGCAGAAAAGATACAAATCAGTCAACACTTTGGATTCAAGATAGGTGAGCTCCCCTTTAAATACCTCGGCATACCCCTCTCAACCAGAAAGTTAACTATTTTGCAATGGAATCCTGTGATTGATAGATAATTGCAAGGGTATCTTCTTGGACTGCCAAGAAACTATCGTATGCTGGTCGGGTACAGTTAGTCCAGTCAGTTCTCTTTGGAAATCAAGCGTATTGGTCTCAGATCTTCCACATCCCCTCAAAGGTTATTAAAGCTATTGATGTATATTGTAGAAGTTATATTTGGACGGGCACAAATGCTATAACAAAGAGAGCTTTGGTGGCCTGGGATAAAGTGTGTGCGCCTGTATCTATTGGAGGTCTTAACATCACCAACATCACCAAGTGGAACAAGGCTGCCCTGGACATGTACGGATTTGGCTCATAAAAATGATAAGCTATGGATCAGATGGATCCATAGCTACTGTGTCAATCCTAATCAGGTTGAAACTACACCTATACCTAAACATGCTTCATGGATAATGAGGAAGATTATTGAAGCAAGAAGGCACTTAGTTCAGACTCAACTCTATGACATACAAAGTTCCCTCAATATCAGAACTATATACCTCAAGTTACTAGGAGAGGGGAACAGAGTTCAGTGAAAGAATTTGATGCTAGCAAACCAAGCTAGGCCAAAAGCTAAATTTATTTTATGGCTGCAACTTCAGGCCAGATTACTAACAAATGAGAGACTGGTCAAATGGGGAATGGATGTAGTGTTATTTCCCACAATATATTCGGGTACGCAGAAATCTGTATAGTAAAACAACAACTTTAATTCGAGTTCAAGTATAAACAAGAACACAATGAAGTATCAAATACCTTCAACACAAGATTAAAATGACCTTTTCAAGAGGTGTATTTATTTTTTCAGAAAAATAAAGATGAAACAGAAATGATTAAGGCCAAGTCGTCTGAATTTACGAACTTTCCTTAAGGAATAATTCCCCTCACTGTACCCGAGGTTATGGAATCTTCCTCCCAGGATAAAATGACCTTCAATCCGACTATAGCGGTACCTCAAATAGGCGGATTTTTCAAACGCACTCAACGGTTTGAATGATCACACAGTTTTTGTTAAGACAAGAAGAAGTTTGTAATTTGAAAATTTTTCTATTCCAAAACCTGTGGATGAAATCAGGTTTTTATAGCCAAGAGATGCCTCTTCTGAAAAGAGACAATGGTCCATCTTAGAGGTGTGATGTTTCTGAAAATGCATGTCTGTTTACCCAAAACAATGTAGTATTTTGCTGAAATAGTGCACCAGTTCGAAACAGTGCATCACTTCATTGAAGAGTTGCATCTGTTCGAACCAACGTATTAGTTCAGGAAACATTGTTTCAAAAATATGCACCAGTTTAGAAACAGAAACACAGAAGCAGTGCATCAGTTCGCAAAACAGTGCAACGATTCGTTGAAACAGTGGCACCAGTTCACTTCGAATATTGCATCTGTTATTACTGCATGCATGTATATTTAAATGGAGTTTCAAAACACTTTTCAGATTGAATTTATTTATTTTATTTATGTCAAATCAAATTTGTCCAAAAAGATAGATCTTATCGATCATTTGTCAAATCCAAATCCGAAGCCGAAGCTGAGTGAGCGAGCGACGACGACGACGCGAGGTATCTGTTATTTCTTGCATCAATTGTCATGTGGTGTAAGTATTCATCAATATAAATACTCTCAAGTTCTCTTCTTCCACCAATGTGGGAGAAAGAGTAAACTTGCCAATTTGGGAGTACACTTTTCATTTTAGTGTCTCCTTGCCTCTACCCTTTTACTCTCTATTTTTCCATTCACACTTCTTTTATCTACTACCCAACAATCCCCCACATGAATGGGAAATGACTAATTTTTGTAAAACTTTTACGGATAAGTATGTGATCACCAAACAAAGACTGATTGCATCTGGATTAGTGGGTTTTTCTTTGAACTTTCCGTAGTAAACATGCATCGGATGCACTCGGTCAATCGGTAGATTTGATATCTTTGAACCGTCGAGCTTTAATGTACACCTAGACAACACATGTCACACAATCAACATTTTACCATTTATGGTTCTTACAGTTTTGTTTTTTTCAGCCATGAACACGTCCCGGTTTCATGAGAGCTTAGAGAAAAGGCCTTTACTAACATTCTTTTTGAAGCGGCTTCCACTTCGCTCTCACATAGGTGATTTTTAAACGTTCAATCCTGTAGATTAAACTGTTTGATCAAATCTGCCAAATTTAGATAATCATTAAAAGACTTTTCACTTAAGTCTTATCCTTGTTTACTATACATTATCTACATAATGAGAATGAGTTGGGTAATTGACAATGTTGAACCTGTCAGACACAACTTTGTTTGATCTTCTTGAACCTAGCTTTTGGGATCTCCAGTCTGCTAGGTAGAGTTATCGTCATGCTGACACGTCCTTGGCCTTAAACTCATTCCCTTGGATGTTCTTTTCACCCCTTCTCTAGATAGACCTTTTGTAAGTGGATCCGACACATTATTCTTTGACTTTACATAATCAATAGTGATAATTTCACTAGAGAGAAGTTCTCTAACGGTATTATGTCTCCGTCGTATGTGACGAGATTTATCGTTGTACATCATGCTCCCTTCTCTACTTATTGTCGCTTGGCTGTCACAGTGTATACATACTAATGTCACTGGCTTGGGCCAATACGAAATATCTTCCAAGAAATTCTGGAGCCATTCTGCTTCTTCACCGGCTTTATCTAATGCGATAAATTCAGATTTCATTGTAGAGCGAGCGATACAAGTTTGTTTGGATGATTTTCAAGAAACTGCTCCTTCACCGATAGTAAATACATATTCACTTGTGGATTTTTACTCCGTTTGATCCGGTGATCCAATTTGCATCACTATATCCTTCAATTACCGCAGAATATTTATTATAATGCAAAACATAGTTTTGAGTGTATTTAAGATACCCCAAAACTCTTTTCATTGTCATCCAATGAGTTTTGTTGGGATTATTCGTGTACCGACTCAATTTACTAATAGTACAGGCTATGTCTGGTCGTGTACAGTTCACTATATACATTAAACATCCCAATACTCTTGCGTACTCCAATTGTGAGTCACTTTCACTTTCATTCTTTCGAAGTACAAAGTTCACATCCAATGGAGTCTTGGCAATATCGAATTCCATATACTTGAACTTGTCAAGTACTTTTTCAATATAATGAGACTGTGACAATGCTAACCCTTGTGGAGTTTAATGAATTCTTATAGCTAAGATCACATCTACAACTCCAAGATTTTTCATATCAAACTTGCTCTCGAGCATTCATTTTGTTGCATTTATATCAGAAATGTCTCTACTGATGATTAACATATCATCCACATATAAATAAATAATGACTTGGTGATTTGGAGTGTCTTTAATGTAAACACATTTATCACATTCATTTATCTTGAATCCGTTTGCCAACATGGTTTGGTCAAACTTTGCATGTCATTGCTTAGGTGCTTGTTTTATCCATAAAGTGACTTAACAAGTTTACACATCTTATTTTTTTTCCTGGAACCACAAAATCCTCAGGTTGTTCCATGTATATTTCTTCCTCCAAGTCTCCATTTAGGAATGCGGTCTTCACATCCATTTAGTGGATTTGAAGATCATATACTGCCGCTAAGGCAATTAACATTCGAATCGAGGTTATCCTTGTTACTGGCGAGCATGTATCAAAGTAATCAAGACCTTTCTTCTATTTGAAGTCTTTTACTACAAGTCTTGCCTTGTATTTGTCAATAGTACCATCCGTCTCCATTTTCCTTTTGAAAATCTATTTAGAACTTAAAGATTTATTTTTGGGAGGAAGGTAAACCAATTCCCATGTATGGTTGCTTAAGATTGAATCTATCTCACTATTGACTGCCTCTTTCCAAAAGGATGAGTCTGACGACGACATCGCTTCTTTAAATGTTTGAGGCTTATTTTTTAAGAGAAATGTTACAAAATTCGATCCAAACGAAGTTGACGTTCTTTGACATTTACTACATCTTGGATTTTCTTCATTATGTACATTCTCACTTGGTTCATCTCGAGGTCGTTTAGATCCTCCACTAGACTGTTTATGTCTAGTTTTATACAGATAAATGTTTTCAAAGAATTCAGCATTGTCTGATTCAATTATCATATTTTTATTAATATTCGGATATTCGGATTTATGAACCAAAAATCGACATGCTTTACTACTTTTTGCATATCCTATGAACACGCAGTCCATCGTTTTAAGTCCTATCATAACCCTTTAAGGTATAGGAACTTGAACCTTCGCTAGACACCCCCAAACTTTGAAATATTTCAAGTTGGATTTTCTTCCTTTCCATTTTTCGTAAGGAATTGATTGTATCTTACTATAGGGAACTCTGTTGAGTATACGATTGGCCGTAAGGATAACCTCCCCCCATAAGTTTTGCGATAAACCAGAACTTGTGTCCTTGCAGCAACTTTATTGTCCTCTTTAATACGAAGTCGGACAATAAGATCTTCAACAGTCATCTCCTTGCATTTATGCTTTAAGTAGTTTTTGAAGTCTTTCCATAAAGGTGGTAGCTTCTCAACTATCGCTGCTACTTGGAAAGCATCATTCACAATTAAACCTACAAAACAGTTTATGTGAGTATTAAGAACATTTTTAATTTGTTCAACTAAGGTATTTTTCAAAGATATACCTTCTGCTAGGAGATCATGTATGATGACTTGCAACTCCTGTACTTGAGAGACAACCGATTTGCTATTTATCATTTTGAAGTTCAGGAATCGTGCAACAAGGAATTTCTTAATTCCCGCATCCTCCGTCTTATATTTCTATTCAAATGCCCCCCACAGTTCCTTTGATGTCTTGGTTTCACTATGTAGAGGTCGTCTTGGAGACCACTTAAAATATAATTCTTGCAAAGGAAGTCCGAATATTTCCAAGCTTCTACAATAACGAAGCGGTCTTTGTCCGAGGTTCCCTCGGGCACCTCAGGAGCGTCTTCGTTAGTGAACCGTTGCAGACATAAAGTGGTGAGGTAAAAGAATATCTTTTGCTGCCACCGCTTGAAGTCAATGCCCGGAAATTTTTTGGGCTTCTCCGCCGGTGCCATTGTTGGCGGAGCATTTGTGCGGCTTGATGAAGCAATATTGTTTGCCCCCACAGTCGTAGACACATCATGCATTTGACTTTCAGTTGCCATTTTTCTTGTCACCACAAGACAAAAAACTTAGTATTTTTTCAGAATACTATTTATAAAGTTAAATAACTTGAAACTCTTCTTCTTGTTTCTAGTTAACGATGAAGTTCTTATTACTTCGAATCGTCAACCGAGTGAACCTTAACTTGTGATGAAGATTTTATGTCTTCTAATCACTAGTTAAATTCAAGCAGAGTAGAAAGCTTAAGCTTTAATCTCCAAAAATAAGCAATACAGATTCTGTAGGATTATTTCTTAAGATTGTTATTTCCCACAATATATTCGGGTACGCAGAAATCTGTATAGTAAAACAACTTCAACTCGAGTTCAAGTATAAACAAGAACACAATGAAGTATCAAATACCCTCAACACAAGATCAAAATGACCTTTTCAAGAGGTGTATTTATTTTTTCAAAAAAATAAAGATAAAACGAAAATGATTAAGGCCAAGTCGTCCGAATTCACAGACTTTCCTTAAGAAATAATTTTCCTCACTGTACCCGAGGTTATGGAATCTTCCTCCCAGGATAAAATGGCCTTCAATCCGACTATAACGGTACCTCAAATAGGCGAATTTTTCCAACGCACTCAACGGTTTGAATAATCACACACAGAGTTTTTTTTAAGACAAGAAGAAGTTTGTAATCTGAAAATTTTACTATTCCAAAACCTGTGGATGAAAGCAATTTTTTATAGCCAAGAGATGCCTCTTTTGAAAAGAGACAATGGTCCATCTTAGAGGTGTGATGTTTCTGAAAATGCATGTCTGTTTACCCAAAACAGTGCAGTATTTTGCTGAAACAGTGCATCACTTCATTGAAGAGTTGCATCTGTTCGAACCAACGTATTGGTTTAGGAAACATTATTTCGAAGATCTGCACTAGTAACACAGAAGCAGTGCATCAATTCGCAAAACTGTGCAACGATTCGTTGAAACAGTGACACCAGTTCACTTCGAATATTGCATCTGTTAGTACTGCATGTATGTATATTTAAATGGAGTTCTGTCAAATAAAATTTGTCCAAAAAGATAGATCTCATCGATCGATCATTTGCCAAATCTAAATCCAAATGAAAATCCAAATCCAAAGCCGAAGTCGAAGCCGAGCCGAGCGAAACAGAAACACAGAAGCAGTGCATCAGTTTGCAAAACAGTGCAACGATTCGTTGAAACAGTGCCACCAGTTCACTTCGAATATTGCATCTGTTATGATTGCATGCATGTATATTTAAAAGGAGTTCTGTCAAATAAAATTTGTCCAAAAAGATAGATCTCATCGATCGATCATTTGCCAAATTCAAATTCAAATTCAAAGCCAAAGTCGAGCCGAGCGAGCAAGCGACTACGACGGCGCGAGGCATCTATTATTTTTTGCCTCACTTGCCATGTGGAGTAAGTATTCATCAATATAAATACTCTCAAGTTCTCTTCTTCCACCAATGTGGGAGAAAGAGTAAACTTGTCAATTTGGGAGTACACTTTCTATTTTAGTGTCTCCTTTCCTCCACCCTTTTACTCTCCATTTTTCCATTCACACTTCTTTCATCTACTATGAACCCAACATGTAGATCTTCACTACAAGTTATGCACTACACAGTTGGAAACTCGAGACCACATGTTTGTGCAGTGTGCCTATGCTCAGAGCTTATGGCGTAAACTACTCTACTGGTTAAAGAAAAGTTACGTTGATGCTGCAAATTGGGAGGAACACAATGTATGGGTGATAAAAAATGCTAAAGGCAAATCATAAACTGCCCACATCTTCAAAATGGTTTACACGAAATACGTTTATGCAATTTGGATGGAAAGAAATTTAAGAACCTTTGAAGGCCGAAGCAGACAATGGCAATGCCTCGCTAAAGAGATAACTTACACATGTTGTGTGAGAGATTCACCGGAAGTTACTTCTAAATTACAAGAGTTGAAATTTTAGTAGCTGCTATATTGTTGATTTTCTGTTTGTTTTCTCTTGTAAATTTTGAGTTTTCTTTTATTGGATAGTAGTCCTAAGGTAGGATTACTATGGAGTTGTAATTTGCTACTTGGTAATGAATGCAATCGTTAGTTACCCAAAAAATAATAATAATAATAATATAGTTTGACTACATCCAACTATACAAATACTTCGGATGAAAATATATAAATAGAATAAGCATTTTTTTTATATTTTCGAAAAAAAAAGGATAAAAGAAAAAGATAAAAAGAAAAAGACTAAAGAAATACTAACTAAACGTAAACCAACTTAATCCCTACCCATATAACTTTTCCATTGTTACCCACGTCACTTCAAACTAAGAATTTTTAGTAAATTTTATTTTTATCTGTAAAATTTATTAAAATTAGTTAAAAGATAAATATAAAATTTATCAATGATTATTTAGTTTGAAACATTTTTATACTGAACTGAAACGATAAGAGAACTTATTTTTCAAAATAAAGTTTATTTTTAAAATTACTTTTAAGATAAAAATAAAGACAACTAAAAATTAGTTAGCTGAATTAGCTAACTAATTTTTAGATGAATTAATGTTATATTTTTGAATTTTGAATTTGAATTGAAAATTGCAGGTTCTTCTAGAATTTGAATTGGAAACCACCTCTATACAGGATAAAGCCAAATTTCAAATAACTCTTTCTTATATAAATCAATTTTTGATCAAACTTTTTATTTTATTCTCAAAACTCCTTACCTATTCTTTAATTCTTCAATCAATTTGTTTATGATTATACAACATTGAGGGCTACCCTACTTACATTAGCAATTTTGTGTACAACTTGTACTTACATTAGCAATTTTGTGTACAACTTGTTTACTATTTAAAGTTTGAGTTTAGATTATTCGGTTATAATTTGTTAACAGTGTATGTATTTTATAGTATAGAGTTAATCTGTCGTAAATTTTTTTATTGAGGACAATGATTAGTATGAAATGACCATAAACTGGACGCTAACTCACTTTCTCTGATTCTGATAGGTTGAAAATTCGGCTATAAGATAACCGCACATACACTTTCAGATAAAATCATGTTTTTATTAGTTAAAAGATTTTTTCTTTAGAGTTTTATTTTTTGTGTAATAATTTTATTTGGTATTGTTGTCTTGCAGAAAAAAGTAAAATAATGAAAAAGAGAAAAACGTAGATAGTTGCAAAAAAATAAAGGAGAATCAAAAAGCTATGACAATGCATCTAAAGCCAAATAAGAATATTTTGGTAACAAATTCATCCAAAAAAATTCAAACAAGTAGCGTCTTTTTTTTTCTTTTCCTCTTTTTTTAACCTCTGTACTATTTTATTTGGTCTTCATAGACAAAAATATATAAGGATATGAAGTTTCACCATGAATAAGTTAGGAAATAATATATTGTTACAATAATATATTTTATAAATAATATTTAATCAATATGAAATTGTAGTGATTAATGAATATAAGGAGATAAAATGTTGTAGTAAAGAAATATTGTCGTAAATATATTATTTTATTTTATATTTTGATATTATAATTCTATTATACTCTTCAACAATTTAATTTAGAGTTCTTTCTTTTTATGTTGTAATGTAATTCATATTTTTTGTTACTTTTTAGCAATTTAATTAAGGCTCTTTCCACTAGAAAATGATGCATTAGTTATTTATAATAATAATAAGAATTTTAATTTTCTTCCTCGAGTATATTTCTTTTCGGAATACTTTTAATTTAATTAATAATTTTTCAGTTATCATTAAAGTTAGATAGTAATTTTTATTTGTATTATATTTTTAAGTCTTCAAATATCTTGAACCTTATTGCATTGATTTCAGATAATAATTAAATAAATATGTATGATAGTATTTTGTTTTATACTAGATCAATTTTAACACACTTTCTTGAAAATAAAATATCATTCAAAATAAATTTAAATTTTAATATGTTCGATGGTGTTGAAAATCAAATAAACAGACATCTTTTACATTACCTTTTAAACATAACAAAAATTTTAATTAAAATTTTAAAAAAAATTTGCAATAAAATATATAAAAGTTTAGCATAGTTTAAGTTTGGGCATCTTTGAGATTTATATCATTATCTTGAATAAATACATTCTTACCTTTTATCACTATGTCCTTTCAATAGTTTTATGAGCGTGTTCGGTAAAGAGAAAAATATTTTTCATTTTTCTAGGAAAATAAATTTTTGAGTATTTATTTTATTGTGTTTGATACTATAACAACAACATATCCAAAATACTAAAATTAAAAAAAATATTATTTTAAAAATATTTAATATCTAACAGAAAATAATAAAAATACATAAAAATAGAGCAACATATTTAGTGATGGAGGAGAGAGAGGGAAGGGGGTTGTAGGTGGAGGGATAGGTAGGGGTAGGGGTAGGGTGGTGGTGGATGTAAGTGGGGTTTGGGGGTAGGAAAAATATTTTTTAAAAAATTAAAAATTGTAAAAAATTGTGTCGGATGAGTGAGATAAAAAGAAAAATTAAAAAATAAATATGGTGTGCGGTGTGGATGTGGGATTTAGCGATGTTGGTGGTTTTGAAAGTGGTATAAAATATTTTAATTGAATTAATTTGAAAGATATAATAATAAGTATAAATAAAATACTTAGATAAAACAATGAAAAAATTATGAACAATAAAATAAAGAAGGAGAATTTAAAAGAAGATTAAAAAGTTGTATGTGTTGGATTGTTTAATTGAAAATGGTGAAATTTAAAATTTGAAATTAAAAATTTTGTAATTGACACAATTAAGTATTTTTAGTATTTGAAACGGAATTGACAGACAAATTTTTTTGAATTTAGTGTACTTAGTTGTTGAAGTTGGGTTGATAGAGAAAAAAATGAAATTAGAAATGAAAGATAAGTAATGTAATTGCATGTCTTAATTTAGTAAAAATAAGAAGGTAAACGTCCATCAACAAAATTAACAACTATTTTATATTTATATTTTATTATTTTTAATAACCAATTAATGGAATTTTCATATTAAAACATCTAAAGTAATCGAAATTGCGATTAGGTATTCAATATTAGTGCTAATTTAATTATTAAAAATTATTTATAATATATCATAATTAATTTAAATTATGTTAATGTGATATAATAAAAATCAATTATGTACTCGATATAATACAATAAAAATATGCTAAAATAAATATGCTCCATTATGTAAATAAAAATATTTTACTGAGAATTTCAATCACATTGATAATTTTAAATGTTAAATTTTATCAATTCTTTACATTATTATTATTTCATTAAAATACTTAATTTGTATACAATATACTAGAGAAAAACACAAAACTTTTTTTCTACAATTGCATAATTATTTTTACTCATAGATTTAGTTTAAAATGAGGAAGGGAGGAGTGGTGGGGGAATATTAACAATTTAATATTTTTAGATTGTAAATAATATAATAAAGAAAAACATAAAATATTATTTTTTTTACAATTATATGATTTTTTTTCCATATAGATTTGGTTAGAGGTGAGGGACTGGATGGGGTAGAGGCATGTGGGGTTGGGGGTTGAAGGGGGGAGGGGTAGAAAAAAGTTTTTGTTATTACTTTTTAAAAAAATTAAGGAGGGGGGGGGGGGGTAGTGTAGATGGTAGAAGTAGGTGGGGGTAGTTTTTTTTTCTTTTCGTATTTTATTAAGAAATAATATAATAGTTAAATTTTTTTAAAGATAATATCATTTAACATGTTCGAATGAAATATTATAATATAAATCAATTAAAAATAATATTTTAATATTAGTCATGCATCGCACGGGTACGTATACTAATTATATATACTAAATAGTAAGAAAGTCTTGCCTATAAATTTGTCAAGTGGCAGCATACGATGCAGCCATGTGTTAGTATTTAAGTCAAATTAGTTAAAGTTAGGTATTACTTAGTTATTCGTTAATTTTTTATTTTAAATTAAAAACAAATAATTATTTTGAGTAAAAATAACATTAAAAAAAGAAGAAGAATGACAAAACTAGGGGAACGGGCAAGTCTAATGACAAGGTGGTGAGGTAATAACTGAATAAGTTTATCTGAAAAATAAAAAAACTAACTTAACAAAAATAAACAACATTTAAAAATATTTAAAATAAAATCAACAGAAACAAATACAAGCAATTAAAAAAAATGGAATACCCTCCCTCTTTGAAAAGTAATTGTGGGCAACGAATCCTGATTTATTTTGTTACAGTAAATTATTGAATTAGTATTATTTTGCAAAATTGATAAAACATCAAATAAAATTATTGTGATTAAATTTTTAATTTTTGTATAAAACGAAATAATAACTACGAAGAAGAGATATGCTAATACTTGATGCATATTTGGTTCTAATTTCATTTATTTTCTTATCTTTGTATTTTTATTATTTATCTTTTAAAAAAATAAATTAAAATACAAAGAAAAAAAAAGTAAACAAAATTACCCCATTTCTCCCACAACTCCACTTTATGCGCCAAAATCACTCACGTCCCTTAACCTCCGGTTCTCCACTATCATCTCCCTCCCTTCTGACACCCACAAGTCCATTGACAAAATTCAAAGGAACTTTGTCTGGGGATCAACTATTGATAAAAGGAAAACCCACCTCTTGAACTGGGACACTATTACCACCCCAAAAGACAAAGGAGGCCTAGGTCTCCAAAAGTCTAGCATCAAGACTGATACCATGCTGGCCAGCCTGGCATGGAGGCTCAACAAAAATCCCCAGACCCTTTAGGAAAAAATCCTTCTTAGGAAGTATTACCAGACTAGAAAATGCCCATTCAGAATCTGGAAAAACATCACTAGGGGTTGGGACATATGCAGAAAAGCCTCCTCCTGGATTGTCCATACTGGGAGAAAGTTAATTTTTGTACTGACAGATGGATCCCTCACTATGAATCTCTTAGGAGCATCATTTAGGGGTCCCTCCCCTTGAATCATGAAAACACTAAGCTTTCTGAGATTTGGAACAAAGGTGACTGGACCCTCAACAACCTCCCAATGAAGGACCCCCCAGCAAATTCTCCATTTCATCAAATCCTCTTTCACTCCTAATTTCAAATCCAACTCTGATACCTTAATCTTGAACATCACTGGAAATAGAATATTCTCCAGCAAAAGTACCTACAACATGCTAGCTGGTACTTGTGAGAATGACATCAGAGCCAACTTTATCACTCTCAGTTAGGTCTGGAAAGAGAAAATTCCCCCTAAAATAAAAACTTTTCTCTGGCTCATCTACCACAACAGACTCCCAATAAGCCACACTTTTGCCAAGATGAAAATCAGGGACTCCTCTAACTGCAAAATATGCAACTACCACACTGAAGATATTGACCACATCTTTCATAACTGCCCAAAGGTCCACCACTACTGGAAAGCTGTAATAAACAAGAGCATTTCCAAAAACTAGCTAAACCATTATCTTTTTCATCCCTCTAACTGGGGTAGAACCTGGAAAACTCTCCATCATACTCCTTATAATAAAGTCTAGATTGGTTGGACCTTCTCCCCTTTTACCTTTGTCTATTTGGGGGACATAAACCAAAACACCTTCAACAATTCCAACATCACCCCTAATCCTATCAATGCCTACTCTGAAGCTGTGGAATACAAAATGACCATCATAAATAGTAATGCTTCTGCTCAATTCAGAATCATCAATGTTAGGTGGGAACCCAGAACAAATGGAATGTTCAAACTTAACACGGATGGCAGCTACATGGAAAACCCTGGAAATGGAGGAATAAAGGGATTATCACATCCAACTCTGGGGAAGGGATTGTAGGTTTTTACAAAACCTTCCACAATACTACTAATAATTGCATAGAACTCACTGCTCTTGTAGAGGGATTCAAATTAGTGGAGCAGAGGAACCTGTTACCCATTGTGATTAACATTGATTCTGCTGAGATTATTAATATGCTTAAGATTAGAAACTTACACTATGATGCTTTGTTGGATGATTGTAGGTCAAGGCTAAGAAGATTAGGGGGATCAGTAATAACCCACTGCTTCAGAGAACAAAATGGAGTGGTGGACCTCATGGCCAAACAGGGAGCAGCCTCAACTGACTTTGTAGATACCTGGATTTTTGAAGTTTCACCTTTGTGTGTTGCAAGGGTGTTAGGGGCAGACAATGCAAGAATTTTTTTTTGAAAGGAGGGTTAATGATTGTAATATAAACAATGAATCCTTCCCTCTTAGTTTTTCTCTTTTGGATCCTGGCTAATACAGCAGGATGAATAGGGTGGTGTAAGGAAAACATATGTTTTTTTAATTAATGCATATCTTTCTAACCAAAAAGAAGGCATAAAATCACTTTCAAATACACAATCACATTACACATACAAACACAGAGACACAACATCCCAATGAAGCACACATTTTTGGATGTTATTTTTTTCTTTATCTTTAAATAATTATTTTAAGGTGTGTACACTTTCTTTCACTTGAATCTTCAATAAAATAATTTTATCACAATTATTGTATCAAAAATACGCAAGAAATTTTAAGCATTCTTGAGATATTTGCGCAATTATCAAATTGATTGTTTTGGCCTACATTGATTTTATTCCTTCATTGTCCGATTTAAATATTGATACTATAGAAATCAACTTTATATTATATTTGTGCTATATCTCTTGGGTTTATTCCGTTAAAAAAAAGTGTACAAGCTGCTTATTATTGGATTATATTTTATTTAAAAAAGGTTCTTTTATTCCTCTTTCCATTTTTTAAAAAGAACTTAAACAATCTAGTCTGTTTAATTCTCTGACATAATGTTCTCTATTTAACTTTTTTTAAAATTGTGTTTTAGTCTTATTCAAAATTATAATTATAATTTATTTAGAATAAAGTATGAACTTATTTAAGTTATTGGTACACAAAATATGAAAAAAAAAAAAAAGGTGTTATAATAGGGAAAAGGACATATACTTTGGATAATCGAATGTGTGGCTATTTATTTGTTAAAGAAATGAATCCAATGATATAAAATAAATAAATAATACTAAAAAGTGTTAAGTTATGGATAACGTAATAACGATAACGATATGCAAATAAAAGAAAAATAAATCGTTCTAAAAATTTTAGATAAAAATATGTAAACATAAACTTAGTTGAATTAAAAATGACAATTTAAGTTAATTAAGACTACAATGATAAATTTTAATTAATATGTTTTAGAAAATACAACAAAATTATAAAGATAGAGGAGTAGTTTTTAAGCATAAGAAATGTATCATATACATATACTAGTTTTATAAGGTCCGTGCTAAGCCCGGGCCCAAACTCAAGTAATTTAATATTTTATATAATAATATAATTAAATATATAAAATAATTACAACTCACAAAGATCATAAATTAAAAAAATATTAATATTTTTAAGAGTTTATGAACATATATTTTATAGCTATAAATAAAAAAATATTTCTTCAAATATTTATTAAGTCTTAATTTTATTCATAATTTCACGTGGCAAGAATTTAAGTTAGTTAATATATTAATTTAAGCTTAGTTTTACTTTAAATTAAGAGATAAAAAAAATTAAATTCATCAAAATGAACCTCGAGAATCTATTAGTTCTTTATATTAAATTTATGCCTAAGAATATCAATTCTCAATTAATCAATAAATATATTTTAAAAATAATTTGATCTTAATTGATACCACTATCTTCATTTTTAACTTTATTAATAATTTTGGTTTTCAATATTTAAACGATTTTATTGATAATTTCAAAAGCAAGATAAAATTATTCATAAAAAATTCCATTCAATTCATAAAAAATAATTACAAATATTGCGGACCATACTCCATTCATCATAAATAAAAATAACCTTATAAACTTAGTTAAGAGATTTACCGATTAGTTAACAACAAAGAACCCTAAATAATTCAGTTGATTGTCAGCCTGAACTCACACCATATTGGTAAAGGTTTTATTTCTCACTTTGTAATTTCCTCATGTTTTCTATTTCTTTTAAAAAAATAGTTAAGTAATTAAAAATTCAAGAAAAAAAATCAATAATGATTTCTCAAATTATGACACACCATATACAAAGTCTCATTTAGCAAGTAAAGAAATAAAGTAGTTTTATCTATATCTCTATATCAACTACATGTCATAATTTTATTAGACTAACAAATTAATTGAAATTGCTAAAGTATCCTTGTGAGGTCTCTTATATATAATAGTACTTTTTTAAAAATTAATAATAATTAAACAATTAAAAATTCAAGAAAAAAATTCAATAATGATTTCTCAAATTATGACACGCCATATACAAAGTCCCATTTGGCAAGTAGAAAAATAAAATAATTTTATCTCTATCTCTATATCAATTATACATCATAATTTTATTAAGTTTATCCTCAGCAGTTTCGCTAAAGCGACCAAATGATTACGTAAGCGGTTAAATGATTGCTTAAGCGATCCTCTACGAAAATGGAATCTTCTCTTAAGCGGTCGAGTGTCTCTTAAGCAGACCTCTATAAGCAATTAGGACTCTGCTTAAGAAACTAGGCAGGGTTCAAGGTTGATTGCTAAAGCGATCCCCTTGTCACTTAAGCAACCGAAGGTCTGCTTAAGCGATAGCACTAGATGATGCCAGGCAACAGATTTTCCTAAGCCCAAATGGACTCCGTTCGGGTGCTCGAGATTTGTTTGAAATCCCATGCACACAATGAAACTATGCTACCATACCAATTCGACATTCTAGACTCAATGAAACTATCAAAACTTTCATCTAAGATCATCTCAATTAAATGTGAGCTCTATACCTAGTTTTGGTATAACTAAATTCTATCCAGTAGCCCAAAATAAGTTCAGAAGATTTGAGACCTGGACCAAGGGTTCCCATAGCCTAAAATAAATATTCTGGAGCTGATAGAGTCATTGGATTTCTCATTCGAGGTGTTTACTAAGAGTTTTTGTTCGAGACCGATTCCCTAATAGCGATAACTCCAAAATAGGGAAATGTTCCTAAAACCCCAAACGAACTACCTGATAATCGAATCAATAGTTTTGACAAGCCATAAATGACTTGTAGCCACTGTGAAAAGTTTTGAAATGCTGAAAATGCACAAAATTGAGGAAATGGACTGGAGGGTCATTACAATATTTACTACTAAAAGAAATTTCATCCGTGAAAGTAAATGGATAAGAAGGGCCTAAAAGTTAGAGAGAACGAAGTAGTAGGCCCGCATGCCCCGAGTATGACTCCTCAGATAACTTCTATGAAGAGAATACTTCCAAGGGATTTTGTTATAGGTACCCATTTTAACCAACTTCCTTACTTCACTTTCCAAATAACCAAAACTTAACCTCAATAATTAATTGGCCTCTAACAGAACCGAGAATTGTTGATGCCCGTAAATCCGAACCACAGCACACTAATACAATCACAACCAAGAAAAACTCAATCAATCTAAGGAAAACCCAAGTCATGAATCATGCAACCAACTCTAATATCCACTTATTACCTTCTTATGCCTTTCCAAACCTGCTATCTACTCTGAACCATGCAAAAAGTCATTCGATCTTGCCCGTGCAATCATATCAAACTAACCTTAAAAGACTAAAGATGATCTACGAATAATCCAAAACACTAAGCATAAGAATAAGTCCATAAGGTGATACCTGGGCCCATAAAAGGAAATGGTCAAACCCGACGATCTCCTACCATGGCTACAACTAGTATGGATGACCCTCAAAACTGATGGTTAGGAGTCCGAAGCACAAACACTTAAATTGAACAATCTTCTCCCAGGTGCTCCACCAACGAAGGATGAAACCATGCTATGTCCAACTCGAGTACACTTCTTTTGCTGTGTAGATATTAAAAATTTCTGATGAAGAATTAAACTTGAGGCCAGAAGTAGAAAAAACCATCATCATGTGGCATCGTGCTATCATCCAAATAGCTATCAACCATAATTTGTTTGAACTGAAGAAGACCGACTAGGTAGTTAAAGAGTAGGCTTATCTAGCCTATGGATGAAATCCCAATTGATTCAAACTTGAAAAGAAGGTTGCAACTAAGTTACACAATCCAAAACTATAACTTCAGCACCAAAGCCGAACTACTTGATCCCAACTATCCAAACCAATCCTATAGACTAGTAAGCATCCAGACTCCAAATTATAACACAACTTCCGAGTTGTCATTCACAAGAGTCAAAATCTAAAACTTGAGCCAACAAGTCTAATCTAAGGCCAACTACACAAATAGACCTTACTATCATAAAGCTGGCATATTCCTAACATTTCTGTAAGAGCTGAATCCAAAATGTAGCTGAGAATCAAATCACAATAGAGGAAAAACCACAGGCTAAATACATAAGCAATCAACTCTACATGTACTGGAGGACATAAAGTATCAAGCATAATTGAGAAAATGTCAGGGCTGCAAAGAGTACTAATAGTAGCCAAAACTCGAGGAACTCTAAGGACTACAACCTTAGCCTGAATTTCTCCAATCTACAATGACGAATATCCATAGATAGATATAACCAAGGAGAAGCACTCCACAAAGTCTTAATAGGCCGAACAAATACCTAAATGAGTATTTCCTAAATTCTCCCATTTTATTTTAACTTTAACTCAATTGGGTCATGAACTACATCACAACAAGAACGGAGTATCCAACTCTGGGCCAACACCAAGATCAAAACTATCACCAGGAGATAACCCAACAAACCAAAAAGGCAAACCAAAGACCTTTCAAAATCATCATCAAGACCACTATCGGGCTATGAACTAGCTAGTTCGAAGAATGGATCCCAATATGGTCAACCTAAAAAATAAGCTATAGAACAATATAGCCAATGCTAGAATCCCATCAATCATAGGAGTAAGCCTTTGGATTTCAATATCAGAAATGGGCATTATAACTGAATTGCCAACTCTAGAATTACAACAAACCATGGAAGACCAAACCTACATTTACTTTCACAAACCACTTAATGGTCGGTCTAACCTCACTAAAAGAGAGAGAATCAAACAACAGAATTAGTTGTGTAAGCCAACAAATAGAATTGCGAGAAAGGGGACTTTAGCTAGCTAATGCTAATCTAGCTATCTATCAAGAATGAATTAATAACAAATAAAATAATAACAATAGAAACAACAACATAAGCCATAAGAGGTACCAAAATGAAAAAAACATAACCAAATACCACTCTAAGGTCATAACAAGGTCAAAATGCCAATGAAAAGAAACTTTAACCCAAATGCTACACCCCAAGAAAAGTACCACACTGATCCATTCAATCCACTACTAAAAGAAATCACATATGGGGTATTCACATATGTACGAAATCTATACCAAGCCATATAACAACTATTAAAAAATATCAAGGCATATAATCATCGATGGGTATGAAAACCCCAATTTAACTCAAATAGAAAGTAAAAGATAGAAAATTAAATGCGCATCTATCATCGTGGAAATCCAAAGTGATAAACCTAATGTGCCTGAAGGAGTATGAATCTAAGTGGGTCTATACTCAGACTAAGTGTATGAGTCACCAACTAAAGCACTAAGTACACTACCTCTAACTGAAGGCGCCACATCCCTATGAGACAGATTTGGGTGGTTAATAATGCCATACAGAGGACATTCTCTAGACCAATGAAAGATCTTTATGGAGTCGTAATAAACCCCTGAAGCTCTAACCTAGCAAGAAATAAGAATTGACCCCAATTGTCTGACCAAATAATGTTGGGGACACTCTCTATTGAAATGATCATCCTCCCTGCAATCATAACATACCTCAGGAGCTCTAGGTTATCGAGGAATATATGTTAACCCTATCAAAACAACCAACTCGCATCTGGGGAACTTCCTAGACTAATGGACAACCTTGACCACAATTAAAACAAGATCCTGAAATACTCTGAGGTACTGCACCCACTAATCTAGAACGGCCACCACGGCCTAAAATTCATACTGAACACTTTGTAAGGTCTGTCAAGAACTCTGTTTGTTGTGACCACCACGACTAATCTAAGGGTTATCTATAGTATAAGATTCTACCTATATGGAACCAACAGGTTGCAAGTGATTTTGATCCCTGCTGAGAGGATCCCTACTCCTAGACGAAATATTAGTAACACCATACTGATGATATGGCCTCTTATCACCATCTCTATAAGTCCCAATATATGCTCTCTTTATGGTCCTCACATAATCAACAACTTGAGAAAAAAATACTCAACTGCTATCAAATGATCTAATGCCAAACGTAATGGAAAAGCTAATCCACTAATAAATCCATGCATTATCTCATACTTTAAAAGATATAGCATAGGAGTGTGTCTGGTCCACTCAAGAAACCTAATCTCATACTCTGAAACTAATAAGAAACCTTGCTGAAGACCAACATACCCAACTCTAGTATGAGAATTTCTCAATGTGTTGAACATCATCTGTAGCTGTGAGGTACCCATAAAAAGGCTCAAAATTCCCAATGCTGAATTTTAAAAGGCTGAAGCAGTTACTGACTCTACCAGAGCCTAGGCTGGACCCAAATCCCCTAGCTAGCACAAAAGATCTTCAATATTAATGTCAAACTCTCTATCCCGATATTGAGCTGAAGCGCTAGGAATATGTGTGAAAATCTCATTTACATCTATCAATAACCTTGTGTCATCCATCTAAAATAGAATACGGTCAAAGAATGTACAAAAGGTTCATAGAAATACGGACACATGACAAGAAGTCAAGAATATAATTTCCTAAGAATGCTTTGTAAACTCCCGAAGTAGGATACAAATGTCTATATATCGATCCGCAAGCTCTACTAGACACTTAGCTCTTAACCAATAAAACGATAAATCTAGGCTCTGATACCAATTTTTCATGATCCAATTTCTCAGGTCATGATGGATCTACTATAACCCATCAGTAGGTAAGTCAACCCATAGTCCGGAACAGCTAGTAATGGACTATCAAAAGAAATGAAAGAAAATGGTACAACAAATATGATAAGAGACTAATATATATAAAACAAACCCAAGGCTTGGGGAAATTAGTACAAGAGCTTCTACTACAATCAGAATACAAAGTAGAAATACAAATAATACATATCAAAGATGTCTCTAAATTCAAATAACTATCAGTCTAATAAATATGAGGGAGAGAAGGAACACTCCAAATGCCGGGAGCTCACCCTAAATATCTAATCCATGGATGCTCTGCACAATGCACACAACAATGGCAAGAACTCATATTATGATTTGTAGGCTACAGAAGTATGGATGTGTACCAAACACGTGGTACTCAGTAGGCATCAGCCGATTGAGCTCCAAAGATAATGCAAGCATGAATAACATGTAAAGCAGGAATATAATATATAGGAAACTATCCAAGAAACTAAACATGATAATGCTAAGGGATCAATAAATATAAACTTATCATATTCTAATAGTATTCAGGAACTAAAATACAATATCATATAACACTAGTCAATATACAAAAGAAGAGTGGAAAAAAGTTGTATAATAGTATAAAAGGCTAAGAAGAGATATAAGAAATGAATAGACAAGGAAAAGATGAATATACGGTAATACATACATACATACATATATTTGTATATATGAACCATGAATTATCTTATTAAGACAATTCAATCAATCCCTTATTTTGAAAGAACTCTTCAAGAACCAAACGGTCCCTTTTCTTCGTACTTCATATAAATAAATCTAAAATTTTAAAGTATATCTTTCCACAGATCGAAAGAAAAAATAAAGTTCGAGCAAATATTTATTTTTAGATTCTTTTGTATGTTAGAAAAAAAAATCTACTATTTTTTCTTTTAGCAAATCTAGAAGATATATATATATATATATATATATACATATACATATACAAACGCATATGACTATTCAAGGTAATAACCTAAAGTAGCTAACCTAGCATCTAGAGGCATCCCAACCAAGTAGGAAAGTTAGCTTTGGCATAATCAGGGTCCCTAATTATAATGTCTAACCATGAGATAGCTACCAATAATGTAATTTACCTTAAAGGGATTAGAATCATATAGACAACCTCGGAAACCAATCCATAATAAACCTACCATAAACAAACCATAATAACAATAGTAAAGTAATCGGCTAGTCCAGACAAACAATACCTAATCAGGACCCCATAAACCCAGAAGATCCAATCAAATAATCAGCAAACAGTAATCATAGATTATACCTATATAATCCCCATAAAGCTGATAGATGTAAGCACCAAACAATTATACTAGTGATAGGCAATGCATATGAATGAATTCAGCATAAACTAATAGTAAATCATAACCGATCCAAGTGTCATAATGTACCAAGTGTATACACCTTCTACAGATCAGTAACTCACAAAAGCAGGACCTACGATGACCACTCTTCTTCGGCATTGTGGCTCACAGACGAAGGGGAACCTAGGGGATTTGGGAATATTCGTATACACTACTTGATCCTGATCCAAGACTTTCAATAATAATCATCATCAATCTACTCTACTCGGTACCAAAGAGATGTATATATAATAAGTGCATGGACTCAAACCATGACTAAAAGAGTGTAAGTCTGTGAATTTATTGCTCGAGATCAACTTCAAAATTAAATCAACACAATAACATAGAAAGGGTCAAAATGTCTCTCGATTGAAGTAAATAATAGTGATAAAAGAGTGGATAAACAACGGACAGAAATCAATCTCGATCTAATAACATCATCTTTAGTTTCAAAAGCTCATAACTCATTAAATAAAGTGGCACAATTCCCTTATAGAAGAATTGATTTCAAAAGTGAAAAGTGGGAATAATTTTTTTTTTTAGAAAACAATAGTAAAATCATGGCTCTGGTTGAATCGTACCACTAAATGAGCATGAATACACCTAAAATTATGCATGCCATTACCAGTATCTAAATGATACAACAATGAGTGCCTAAACATCCATAAACTAGAATGACTCCCTTTCTAAAGGTAAAATACTTACCTACAGTCCAACTGATATCATAACCATGGCCTCAGGCCTAATAATATATGTAACTAGCATAATAATAACACTATAATCTAAGAAACTACAGTTCAAGTCACTAAGTCAGTTAGTAAGTCTTATGCTAAAGGATCCTTGATATCCAGCTATAGTTAATAAGTTTATAATCTAGGGTGATAGGATTTTATAGCCGTAACAAGTATTTCAGGGTCGGGTCACCTTTCTATCTCTAAACTCCATAATTAGTAATCATAAATAAGCCTTATCATCCTTACCTAGCATGTGATTTATACTATACACCATCTCATGAAGTAGAGTAGATTAAAGCCTACCTCGATATCAAGCTGAATTTCTTGAATCATCTACCAATCACTCGTATTTGCTCCATGATCCTAAAACACTGTCATGCTATCAAAATAATAATATATGCGTCAATAGAAGTAAAATAAGACCCTTATTACTATAAAAATATTTGGGTTGAAATTTAGGCCAAGAACGGGCCCGTTGGGCCCGCTGGGCCTGCAGATGAAACTCAAAATTAAATCTGTCGCGAGGTCTCTCGAAGGACAAGGAATGTATGCTCAAAAGTTGAGCACAAATGGAGCATAAATTGGGGCCCAAATCATCCCCTAAAGTCTAAGAATATTAAAACCTAAATTCCAATAAAAATATAATAAAAAGGGATGGAATTTAACGGGCAAAATAATGGAAAATGACTAATAAGTGTTGGGCTAACTTATCTTAAATTCAATCGATGATTACCTACACTTCCCCTGCTCCAAGCTCTCAAAAATTGAGGAAAGGGGTTAAGAAATTAGGGAGAAAATGGGTGAAGAAGGGGATTTATCCCCAGTAGTTGTCGCTAAAGCGACCAAATGATTGCTTAAGAGATTACCGCTTAATTGGTAAAATGATCACTCAAGCGATCCTCTACAAAAATACAGTCTTCATTTATGCGATCGAGTGTCCCTTAAGCGACCTCCGTTTATGTGATTAGGCCTCCGCTTAAGCGACTAGGCGGGGTCAAAGGTTGATCGCTAGAGCGATCCTGTAGTCACTAAAGAGACCATCGCTTAAGCGACCAAAGGTCCACATAAGCAATTGCAATAGATGATGCCAGACACTAGACTTTTCTAAGTCCAAATGAACTCCGGTTGGATGCTCGAGATTTTTTGAAACCCTGTGCGTGCAAATGAACTATGCTACCATACCAAATTCAATATTTCAAACTCAATGAAATCATCAAAAATTTGATCCAAGATTTTCTCGATTAAATGTGGATCCCACACTTAATTTTGTTTTAACTAAATTCTACCCAATAGCCCAAAATGAGTTTGAAAGCCTCAGGTCCTAAATCAAGGGTCCCTCTAGCCTAAAATCAATGTTTCAGAGCTGATGGCGCCGATGGATTTCTCATCCAATTTCATTTACGAAGAGTTTTGGTACGAGATCAATTTTCTAATAGTGATAGCTCAAAAATAAAAAAAATAAACGTAAAACCCTAAACGAACTGCTCGATTACCAAACCGAGAGTTTCAGAAAGTCATAAATGACCTCTAGCCACTAGGGCTAGCCATATTTTGGTTTAAACCAAAAAAATAAAAAATCAAACCAAAACTTTAATTTTGATTTGATTTTTCAATTTTTCTGATCGATTTTGGTTTTCAATTTTTAAAATTTAGTTAAACGGTTTTGGTTTTCAGCTTTTTAAAAAATAATTCGGATAAACTGATTAACCGAAATTCTATAAATAATTAATTATATATATATTTTATTATATATATATATATAATATTTAATATATAATAATATAATATAAATATATAATAGCAACCCTAATAACTAATAAGTAATAGCATGCCACATACAACTAACAGCATACATCAGTCCAATAGTCGAACAATCGATTGAACCATAGACCGCTTGCGAGATCATCGTTTGTACAACAACACGAGTGCCGACTGTGGTCTTTCCGGCAGCGACCACTCTTCCGAGTTCCGACTGTTTATGCAAACTTATGCATAATGAAGTTATATATTATGTAAAACTTATGGTTATGTCATTTAGTTTCATCCATGTTGAGTTATTTATATCTGGGAATGAAAAATAGGTTTGATTTTTTTTTTAAATCATTAATTTTAAATATCCAGTCATAACAAAGAGAGGTTCACTACTTTAATTTTCAAAACCGAAATAAAAATTCGAATAACCGAGCCGAATTTGTAGAAATCGAACCGAACCGAATTTATTTTGGTTTGGTTACGGTTGTCATTTTTGTCAATCCGAAAATTGAAAAATCAAACCGATATTAAATTATCAAACCGAACAAACCAAATGCCCAGCCCTACTAGCCACTATGGAAGGCTTAAAATGCAAGTGACGCATGAAAATCAAGGAAATGACCTGAAGGATCATTACATGCGTATAGTATTGTTTGATTTTCGGGCTTTCATTAGCAAAAGTGCTAATCAGGACTGATTTTCTTTACTTTGAATACATTTTCTCTTTATATTCATTTTGATCACAAAGATTCTTCTTGATTTGGTCGCTTTATTTAAAAAGAGTGTGCTAACCAAAATTTGGTTTTCTTACTTTGATCATGTTTCTTTTTATTTCTTTTGGAGATATGCATATTAGAAAAAGTACCAATAGGATACTTAGCCTAAATCAAGTTCAGTATAAGGCTCAGATTGCCCATGAAAATAATAGTTTTTTGGGGTTGGAGTTAGAATTGGAGTTGACGTTGGAGTTGGTGTTGTGTTTGGTCATGAATATAAATTAGAGTTGTTTCTCAAATTTTGTGAGATAAATAGGAGTGAAAACAAGTAAAATAATTCTTATGGCCAACACTACTATTTTCACTTTTTCACTAAAATAAAATAATTTTTTGAAAAAAAGTAAAAAAAAAATCTTATGGCCAAACGCCTATTAAATAGATAAACACCCATTATATGTTAAATCTTGCATTATGATTGTAAAATGCAGATGCATCTTAATTGGTTAAGAAATTATCTAACAATCCAGACAAATTTATTTTTGGTAAGGTAAGTATACGCAGTCCATATCACTACCTCAGATGTGAGATATAGAGATTGTTTCATCGTATTATTTTACAAAGAGACTACAAATAAGAGCTTTTTGTGAAAAAATATGTGATCAAAATTCTTCTGAAGTTGTCAAATGCAAACGGTTATTCATGTTTTAAGAGTTGATATGTCTATTTTCACAACTATTTTATGCATATATCCTCATATTGAATTTGATATTCATATAGATATGCTTCCGCCATATGAAGGGAAGTCGCCAGTGTTGGAGGTGCTTGTCAAGAAAGTTGGGCAGCTTATGGAATTAACTTTATTTAAGGTACAATTAAGACACTGTGTGGCTCTTTTCTCCTTTAGATATTTGCATTTTTTCTCGTTATATCTTAACATGTGATGTGAATGTGGGGTGGGGATTTCATAAGATATAAGAATTGAGAAAAAAAAAAGTTGATTTAGAAGATTCACTTTTCCTCGTGTGTTACATGTGTAGATCGACGGATCATTAACCCTTCTTTACAGTGCAGCCTTGGTTGTTGCACTTGAAGGTAACAAGAAAAGGAATGTTTTCTATAAGGATTTATGAGTAAGGTACCAAATATGACATCAATTTGGAATGTGGAGAGTAAGTGAATTTCAATACTATTTGGAATAATTCATCACCACTCATGAGTTCATCAAGTTGATTATATTTAATTTGAATGTCTATTTTACTTTTTAAGTATAGAATTGATGATTCCTTTGCATAAATTATTTTAACAAAAAAACTAGGGGTGCACCAATATTGGGGGTTCGGTCAGTTTGTCTCACCATGAAGTTCTTGAGGTATTCTATAATTCCAAGACTTATATTTTTTATCAGTTTGTGATTATTAGATTAGGAGGATGTTTTGGAAAAGCTTATAAGCCAGTTAAATAGGCTTGTAAATCCTTTTTAGCTTATTTACGTGTTTTGGTAAATAGCTGAAGTGCTTGTAAGGTAATTTTAGTCAAAAGGCATAAGTTGGTCACTCCTAATATATGCCTTTTTAGTTTGTAAGCACTTTTAGTTTGATCAAGAAACTGACTATTTTATCTTTGATATTTTTTAAAATTCTCAAAATATCTTCGCGAAATACAAGATCTTATTTCATGTTTATTGTTTATTCGTAGTTTCTCCTTTTATTTACAAAGATGCTATTGAATTAGTTGTTTTTTATAAAATCTTACGGGTGTTTTAGTCAATTTTTTTTTAAAAAAGTAGCTTGTCTACATTTTTTTTTTTTTACCAAACACGTCAAATTGTTTATGACGTTTTATACATTGTGTTGTTGGTTCTGGTATTGATCCAGGCAATGTAACAAATATTCAAGCGGGAAAGATGGGCCAGAATAGACTTTAGAGGCACATTTCTTGTATTCTTTAGTCGGCAGGATAGCAATAACACGTTGTTCAGTGCTTTTATGCCTCATGAAAAATTGTATTATCCTAATATTTATATGATGTATTGAAGAATGCAACCTGCTGTTGATGATTTTATGTTCTTATATCCATAGAAGATAGAGCACTATCTCTTTTGCACAACAATATTGCAAAAATGGATGGGTCATCTTATTAATTCCTAAACAAAACATCAGTTTACCTTAATTAGAGCCATTAAATCCCAAACAAAATATTGAGTATAAATAAAACCTAAATAGTATCTCTCTCTATCGTATATTCAAAATATGTTTGGAATACTTTTGTTCTTCTTTTGACTAATTTCAAAATTCAGCTATGTTTAGCCTTTAATATAATCATCGTCAGCTCGATCTGATAGATTAAATTTTTAAGCCTGTCATGGATTAGTCCGGATGAACTGAGCTAAATGATATTGATAGTTCTAAATATTGACAAATGTGACTATACAGAACAAGACGCATTTTGAGTTTATCTAGGGGCGAGGATACAACAGAACAAGACGCGTTTTGAGTTTATCTAGGGGCGAGGATACAAACTTAAAAGAAGGTTTGAAAATCCCAAATTAGGTTAAAAGATTAATTAATAATTGAGACTTGAGCATTCTCTGGCTTTCCTACGGTGCATACTTAAAAACATTTTTTCTTACCAAATAATATTAGCACGATTCCATTAGTTTTTTATTTTTCAAATTCGGTTATCCCATGAGGGTGTTCAAAATAGAATTGTAACCGATAATTCAACCGTAAAATTAAATTTTTTGATCTATTGGTAATGGGTTATCGAGTTAACGATTAGGGAAAAAATTAAATTTTTATATTTAATGGCTTATCGGTGTGGGGGCAGGCTACTCAATTTTCTTATTAAATCGTTAACCCGTTAGGAATTATCATATTAATATCTTTACCCCTACATATATAAAGTATTTTTTGTAAACCCAAAAACTAAAACTCCATTCATTATTTTATTTACTTCTTATAGCTTAGGAAATAACAAGTCACTTCCTATAACATTTAGCCATAAAGCGCAGTCAGTCTCCCTTAAACATAAATAAAACTTCAAATTAGTTCTTAAATCAAAACACAAATTATTCTTGATAACATGAAGGACCGCAAAAAAATTAAAACAACCTCAATGTGCTCTTCACAAAATTTGATATAAATCGAAAAAATTTCTATTCATATTAAAGTTTAAATTTTTTGGTTGACCCAATAATTTAAAATATTTCTATATACGTTTTAGGTCTAGAAGAAAATTCTCATTTGATTCTATGATTAAACCTATTAAAATATTGTACGAACAAAACTCAGCCTAAAAGATTGATAAACAGATGAATCATAGCATATATAAACAACTTAGTCAATGAAGAAATTGATGATTTACCAATAACCGCTTGATATCTCATTATCTCTTTGATTTATCCATTACACTGTGTGATAGCTGTCCACTAATTACGAACTGACACCGATCAATCGTTATCTTATAAATTGGCTAGAATATTAGTACATTTAAAGCCGATAATCAATAAGTCAAACCATTAAATATAATTGTCTAACCCATCCGTCTGATAAGGACCCCTACCAACAACTTAAAGTTTCACCGGAGAAAATCACGTATATCTCTTTATCTGTCACACAGAAAAATATAGGATTTTCATTGCATGCAGCATTGTAACCGTTACGTATCATGACCTTATTCATTTTTTAATCTAGACTAGATAGGGAGGCAATAGCATCTCTTGAATCGGAAGGGTTGGTTTACTCTACCATCGATGAATGCCACTACAAGTGGACAAGTACATAAAGCTTTGCTTACATATTCGGGGAATCAGAGGAAAAATCATAGTTGGCTTGGCCTCGTCAAATATATTAAGTTTTAGGAACTGATTTCAGGAGAAAAATGACTTAAGAGTACCTCTCAAGTCTTCAATTAAATAAAGGTGATAAATGAATTCCACAATATACTTAAGTTAAAAAGGTAAAGTCACTCAAATAACTTGAGACAGTTGTTGGACAACTGCATTAGTTGTTCCAACAATTATCAAAGTTGGTGTAGTAATATTTTTTTAAAATTTTTGTTTATATTTTACATGAGATTTCACGTCTCACATAAATTAATGTAAAAAAGTAACATATTTCTTTGTTCTAATTTATGTGGTAGAGTTCGAATTTTAAAAGTTAAACAATTTAATTTTCACTTGAAATTTGGACATAAAATTTTCAAATTTTTTGAAATAACATCAACATATTTCAAAACTACGTAAAAATACAACGAGCCACAATAATTCACAATTCAAAATATTTAAGAGATGTATTAAAAAAAAAATATGATCAAAGAAAAACTTGATTGAATCACAAATTCATAAATTGAGACGACGGAAATATTATTTTCATTTACAGATACTATTACTAATAAAATTGACGTTATACTTAGAAATAACTGATTTTTATACTGTTGAAGGCACTGGTCGCTTCCCAACTAAGATTTTATAGAAGAGTGAGCAGACCGGTGAATGGGCATGGAAAAGTGAAGACGTTATTTGAATTTTGAACTAGAAATTGAAGCACCTAGCGCGAAGGAGATGAAGTGAAAGATGTGCTTGGATGAATAAAGATTCAGTTAAAAGAATATTATGGACTGGGAGGGGAGGGAAAGGATATATGAAGAGACAAGGCACAGAGGGGTAGGATGGCAGATCATTGGTAGCGGCCAAATATAGTTCGTATTTCATTGAGTATGCTAATTCAAAAATCAGCAATACTCTCCACTTGGGCAGCTGATATTCCCGTTGCACTGTAAAGCTCAAATTTCACACCAGTTTCACTTCTTCAGACTACCAAGGCAATCACCCAAGGTAATAAAAGATTTCCCCTTCCAATGGACATTTGATTACGACACCTCAATTCTTGGATAACCCTATCAAAGATTGTAAGAGGAACAACCACAAGTAATCCTAAAACGGAACCTTTTAAGGAATAATTAAAAGTTTGAAAATGGAAAATGGAAACTTCAGGCAGAAAAAGTTTCACGTCCAAATTAAGCAATTCAGTCAACATTAATAGCAAAAATACAAAGCCACCATGGCACCTCAACAGAAAATGAAAACAGACTCGAAATATGCTCTCGCCACCGCCTATCAAGTACCCAGTTCTGAGAATGGTTACCTGACATACAAGGCAGAGAACTAGAACCTAATAAGCAAATCAAAGACCAAACTATAACATAATTAAATAAAACGTCTAGATAGCACACTTGATGATAAAAGATAGCATTGGAAACACCAGCATTATAATGCACTGTTCACTTTCCCTTCTTCTGGGCAGCCTTTGTGACCTTGGCACCAGTTGGGTCCTTCTTGTCAACACTCTTGACAACACCAACAGCAACAGTTTGCCTCATGTCTCTAACAGCAAAACGACCCAACGGTGGATATTCAGCAAAGGTTTCAACCACCATAGGCTTGGTGGGAATCATCTTAACCATACCAGCATCACCATTCTTCAAGAACTTAGGCTCCTTCTCGAGTTCCTTACCCGAACGCCTATCAATCTTGGTCAATATCTCAGCAAACTTGACAGCAATGTGGGAAGTGTGGCAGTCGAGCACTGGTGCGTATCCATTTCCAATCTGGCCAGGATGGTTCATGATGATGACCTGGGCAGTGAAGCTGGCAGCCCCCTTAGCTGGGTCATCCTTGGAGTTTGAGGCAACGTAACCACGCTTAAGATCCTTAACAGCAACATTCTTAACGTTGAACCCAACATTGTCACCAGGTAGTGCCTCTTGGAGAGCTTCGTGGTGCATCTCTACGGACTTAACTTCAGTTGTCAAACCAGTAGGGCCAAAGGTCACAACCATACCAGGCTTGATCACACCAGTCTCTACACGGCCAACAGGGACAGTTCCAATACCACCAATCTTGTAAACGTCCTGAAGTGGAAGACGGAGGGGTTTGTCTGATGGCCTCTTGGGCTCATTAATCTGGTCGAGAGCCTCAAGGAGGGTTGGGCCCTTGTACCAGTCGAGGTTGGTAGACCTCTCAATCATATTATCACCTTCAAAACCAGAGATGGGGACGAAGGGGATCTTGTCAGGGTTGTAACCGACCTTCTTGAGGTAGGAAGACACTTCCTTCACGATTTCATCATACCTAGCCTTGGAGTACTTGGGGGTGGTAGCATCCATCTGCGCGATAGTAACAGAATTAGCATGACATATACTGCTTAAAATATAACAATTATTTCAGTCAATCAATAAAAGCAAACCTTGTTGCAGCAGCAAATCATTTGCTTGACACCAAGGGTGAAAGCAAGCAATGCATGTTCACGGGTCTGACCATCTTTCGAGATACCAGCTTCAAAACCACCAGTGGTGGAGTCGATAATAAGGACAGCACAGTCAGCCTGTGAGGTACCAGTGATCATGTTCTTGATAAAGTCCCTGTGTCCAGGGGCATCAATCACAGTGCAGTAGTACTTGGTGGTCTCAAACTTCCATAAAGCAATATCAATGGTGATACCACGCTCACGTTCAGCCTTAAGCTTGTCAAGCACCCAGGCATACTTGAATGACCTCTTGTTCATTTCAGCAGCTTCCTTCTCAAACCTCTCAATAACACGCTTGTCAATACCACCAAGCTTGTAGATCAAGTGACCAGTGGTAGTTGACTTTCCAGAGTCGACGTGACCGATGACCACAATGCTGATGTGAATCTTTTCCTTACCCATCTTGAGGGACTAAAGACTGTAATTTATACAACACAGATAAACGCATTTCAAAAGGCATGTAAACATTTCTAAATTCAGCATTTAGAACTGAAAAATTAACCTTCCATAGCTTAACCAAATGATTCTTCAATAACAGGTGATATAAAACAAAAATAATGAACTAGCCTTTCCTATTTACTACTAATTCAAAACTATGTTTTCTCTATATATACAACTACTCATTATGTGGAAGACAATATTGAAGTAAAATATAAATAATTAACTTTCTAAAATACTTTTTTACCCCTCCTTATGAGCTCCCACCCTTTTTGCTCCCTTGGTAACTCAAACTCACAACCCCGGGTTGGAAGTGAGGGGTGCTTACCATTTATTTTTTGAGTAAGCATTGCATATGTTCATTACTTAGGGTTTCAAAAATGTAAGCAGCTATAGCTTTTACTCTGGGTGAAGATCTCAAAAACTTTATCTACAGAAAGGATATAAAAGTGAGCGCAAAAGGTAGCAATTGCAGTGGTGAAATTAGAGAATACAACACATTTTAGGACTAAATTACTCTATAGAAAAAGGATTTAATTGCTGGAACAAAGCAAAAATTGAATAAAAACAGAATCATGTCAAAGCATTTTAAGAGTGAAAATACCTACAGTTAACCTCAGCTCACTCGGCTTAAATAATACAAATCTTTGAACATTTACAGATTATGAAAAATTGATTACAAACATTTACAGATCTGTATTTATGGATACACATCTATATCAATCGAAAGATAGAAATGGTTATATTCAAGCTCAACATACAGTTCGGTTGTATAAGAAATGGATACAACTCAAACTAGATCACAATAAACCGTACACATGTCTTCTGAATGTTAGCTTCAATATGTATGATCTTACAGAATGTTCAGCTAGCCGATTAAAGAAAATATCTATAATAATTGGTTTACAGATCTACTGACAGAACCACCACAGATCAAACAAAAAATAAATTGATTACAAAATAACAGTAACTGATAAGAAAAGATAGAGAAGTTGCATAGATGTAACCTTAGAGAGAAGAGGAGTTAGGTCACTTTGCGGCGGCTCAGAGAGAAGGGAATCACAGCAAAAGTGAGGAAGTGCCAATGTTGAAAGGATAATGGGCTTTTTATAGTCTCCACGAAGAGAATTAGGGTTCTCTATGTGCTGTTCTTAACTCTCTTTATATACGTAAATGCCCCTCCCTCGCATTTTTCTCTTTTTCATTTTTAAAGGCAAATTTTCAGAAATAGCCATACTTTTAAGATACGGGGCGTAAAAAAGGCAAACTTTCAGAAATAGCCACACTTTTAAGATACTGGGCACACACTAGCCACACTTTTTGAAAATTATTATTTGTAGTCAATGTATCAACTGATTGTAATTAATATAAAACATAAATATAGTAAAATTCAACTGATTGAATTTATATCAATTGTATGCAACTAACTGTATGCGATATAAAATATAAATGTAAATGACCAATCAAAATGGGATATACTAGAATAGAGGCGCGCGTTACTGAAGAGCTCTAAAGGCTCACGTTACGTAGGGTTTGACTAACGTACGCTTTGACCATGGCTCGACGAAAATGACCTGTGCTCACTGATCTGAAGACACTGGTGAATGAGGAGACTAGCTCCCGTATGTTTACACCTGAAATAGGGATTACCCAGATGCAATCGACTGTCCAATTAAGCCAATTCATCCTGGAGACTGGAAAAATTACAACAAGGGCCAACGAAGACGACGCTGCAAGCTCCGACTAAAACTGCAATTCCAATTAACAAAGCAGTAGAGGTGTAGCTTGAAGCGGCGAGAAAACTCTCCTTTTCTATTGGTGAAACTGAAGGACCCCCTATAATGGTGGATGTGGTACGTGGGAGTCGTAATGTCCAAAAAGGTATGTAAATTAACTTCTACTCCCCTGAAATTAGTAATGGGATTAAGGTTGTGAAATTAAATCCAGATGATGTCATGGCTCAATGTCGTAAATGGGAGCGTGCTTTAATTGGATATGTAATTGGGGGTAATCCATCATTCAAGGAGATGCTGAATTTTGTATGTGGTGTATGGACTGAAGTGGAAACCCCAAAAGTATTTCTACATGATTATGACTATTTCATATTTCAATTCTCGTTTGTTAAAGAGAAGTTGCTCATAACTGAACAGAGGCCTTAAACATTCCACAATAGACCTCTAATCCTTACAGATTGGGTGCCTGATTAGTAGATGTCGAATGAGTCAATACTAGTGGTGCCTTTATGGGTGTAATTTCCTAGCCTACCTCTACAATTTTGGACAACAGAGAATCTAGGTCGCATTGGGAGTTTCTTGGTTAAGCCAATTTGTACTAACAAACTTACAGCTCATTGTGAAAGAATATCTTATGCCAGGATGATGGTTGAAATGGATGTTACACAACCATTACCAAATGAACTCAACATTATGAAGCCAAATGGAGAGTTGTTAAAACAGAAAGTAAAATACGAGTGGATGCCTAAATTCTAGCACAATTGTTGTACTTTTGGGCATTATGTTGTTGAATCCCTAAAGGATGCAACGGTCTTTTCAAGGACCTGCCAAAGCTATACAAAGAAAGAAGAAGAAGGAGACATGGGAATGGAAGAAAGAGTTGGGCGATGAGATAACAGTGGAACCTATAAAGCCTAGAGTGGTGGATAAAGAGAAGAAGGTGCAACTAGAGGTTGCAAAATAAAAACCAGTCTAGGATCCTGCTATTTTAGCTGCTAGAGCAAATTCTCTAATTAGAATCCATATATGTATCAGTAGGATATAGGACAATAACAACATAATAGTAACAAGAAGGATTTTGAAGGGACTACCCAGGAAACTGACCCTCCTAATGATCATCACAACCTGGAACATTAGAGGGCTTAATAAGCTCTATAAGCAGAGGGAAATGAATACCTTCTTGCTTAAGAATAAAGTAGAGATTATTGGTATGTTAGAAACAAGGGTAAAGAGCACAAAAGCATAGAAAGTTCAGCAGTACTTTGGGAAAGAGTGGATATTTTCTACTAATTATAATTATGCTTCTAATGGGAGAATATGTTTAGGATAGAAACATGAGCATGTCAAGACTACCATTTTAGTTTCAACTTACCAATTTATTCATTGTAGAATTGAAGATAAGAATTCAGCTTTTGCTAGTTTGCTTACATTTGTCTATAGGCTACACACAGTGGCAGCTGAAATGGATTTATGGAATCAACTGAGAAGCATTGGACCTATAGATGACTCTACTTGGCTGATTTTGGGGGATTTCAATAGTGTACTCACTTCTGAGGATAGATTAAATGGACTTCCAGTTCATCAGAATGAAACTTAAGACTTCCAACAATGTCTAGATGATCTTAGATTGGGATATATTACTAAAAGAGGCTGTGAATACTCTTGGTGCAATAAAATAGGTGTTGAGGATAGAATTTAAAGTAACATTAATTAGGTATTTGGGAATATTGAATGGATAACTAAATATAATCATATTGAAACTGATTTTATGCTACCTGAATGTTCAGACCACTCCCCAATACTGTTAAATACCATTCTTTGAATTGACAGATGCAAAAGACCTTTCAGACTTTGGACAATGTTGCTAAAATAATAGGCCTTTCAGGAAGCTGTACAGGAGGTATGGAGTCAGGAAATACAGGGGTATTCTATGTATGTGGTATGGAAAAAGTTGTAGATATTACAAAAGAAAGTGAAAGGCTTGAACACGAAATTATCTTTATTAGAGCTCATAGTGCAGGATATGGGGAACAAGGTACAACAAATTCAGAATAAGCTTAATGAAGACTTCTTTAATCATGTCCTTATTACTAAAGAAAAGAAAACTCTGATTCAACTGGAAAATGGGAAGCCATAAATGAAGGGGTGATCAGGCAAAAGTCAAGAGCTACATGGATTACTCTGGGTGATTCTAACACAAAGTTTTTTCATGCACACTTGAAAAATCAACAAGCTAGGAATAATGTGTTTAGTATATACACAGAACAAGGAGTTAAATTGACTGATCCTAAGATGATACAAGAAGAATTTTTTTCTTTCTTTCCGAATCTACAAGGGTGTGCAGCAATTAATCTTCCTTGTCCTAATATCACTATTGCAAGAAATGACCCTTGTCTTACTATTCACTAGCAACAACAACTTCTGGAGAGGTTACTAAGAATGATGTAGACAAGCCTTGAAAACCTTACCAAATGATAAGTCACCAATATTAATGGTTTTCCTGTAGAATTTTTCAAAGAATACTGGACTACTGTGGGTAATGAGGTAAGTAATGCAGTGATATACCTTTTTCAAAATGGTAAATTACTAATAGTTGTGAACACTGCCACTATGACCTTGATCCCAAAGGTTAGTAAACCAACCTTTGTTAAGGATTTTAGACTTATTGCTTGTTGTACTACCTTGTACAAACTAATTACCAAGATTTTGACTAATAGACTGAATATGGTGGTTGATTATCTTGTGGGATCGACCCAATCCTCTTTTATTGAAGAAAAAATATTCTTGATAATCTTTTTATAGATCATGAATTAGTAAAAGGGTATACCAGAAAAGGGGTGTCTCCTAGATGTATGGTTAAGGTGGATATTAGGAAAGTATATGATTCAGTAGAGTGGCCATTTCTTAAGATGGTACTTTTAGAGTTTGGACTACTAAGCAAATTGTCTGCCCTGTCAATTATTCCTTGTTAATTAATGGAGGTTTGGTTCCTAAGCACATAGGGGTTTAAGGAAAGGGGATCCAATGTCCCCCTACCTTTTTGTATTAACAATGGAATACCTTAACAGAGCTCTTAAAAGACTTCAGACTATCTTTGACTTTAATTATCATCCCAAATGTGAGAAGTTACATTTGGTACATGTGTGCTTTGTTGATGACTTAATTATATGTTGTAGAGCAGATAAACAATCTCTCAAGTTGATGATTGAATGCTTTGAACACTTCTCCACAGTTTTTAGTTTGAAAGCAAATATGGAAAAAAGTTATTTGTACATTGTAGTGTTCAGCCTAATATGAGAGAGGAAATTCTAACTGAATTTCAATTCTCACTAGGGGAGATGCCTTTTAAATATTTAGGTGTACCATTATCTTCTAGCAAGTTAATAATCAGTCAGTGCATACCTCTGATGGAAGAGATTGCAGCTAGAGTGAAATGTTGGAATGCTAGATTTCTATCTTATGGTGGTAGAGTTTAACTCATAAATAGTGTATTATTTGAAATTCAAACCTTCTGGACGCAGATTTTCTTATTGCCGAAAAAGGTCCCATCAATGGTTTCTAGTATTTGCAGAAACTTTTTGTGGCATGGTTCTAATGAAAAATCCAACAAGTCATTGGTAGCAAGGAATACATTATGTCAACCAAAATCTACTAGTGGTTTAAATATTCTAGAGTTTGGTAGATGGGATAGAGCAGCTATTGGTAAACTACTTTGGGCAGTCTCTCACAAGAAAGATAAGTTATAGGTAGTATGGATACATAACTACTATATAAAGAATTGGAATCTTATGACCATGGAGACTCCAGTACAAGCTAGTTGGGTCATTAAAAAGGTGTTGCAGCTAGAGAATAAACTCACACTCAGGTACATAATGAAAACAGGTACAATATTAAATCAGCTTATGTTGCAATGATGCCTCAATATCCAAAGGTAGAATGGAAAAGATTAGTGTTGATAAAGGTTCTTGTTCCTAGACATCAATTTATTTTGTGGTTGGCACTGTATAATAAACTCACCACTGTTGATAGACTTCTCAAATGGGGCATCCAGGTGCCTACAAATTGTGTGCTCTATGAAACACAGGTTATGGAAACACATGCTCATCTCTTCTCTGGATGCATGTTTACTTATCAATTCTGAAAAAACTTACTCACATGGATGTGATTCAATAAACAGAATGGGAGTTGGAGAATGGAGATTCAATGGCTATCAAATGAAGTGAAGAATTAGAGCCCTCAAAGTATAATACTAAGGATCCTATTTGTTGTAGCTATCTATACAATCTAGATTGAAAGAAATAATAGGCGTTTCAACTCAAAGAAGCAACAACAGAAGGATAACATCAGACATTGTGTGATGTTAGTGCATATCCTAGGACAAAAAAATGTAAATGGGCAAGCTGCCTCAATAGTTTAAATTGTTTCCCCATTGTCTAGACTTAGTCTGTGGATAAGCTTTGTAGATAATTTGATGATGTATTCAGAATCACTAACTGAGTCCCAATGCTAGTTGTACATAATGCTCACTGGTTGAATAAAGAAAATTTCGTTTGACCAAAAAACCAATATAAATGTAGTAACTATTTACATGCAACAAAAGCGTATCATTTGATACAAATATAAATATAGCATATATAAATACAAATATATTAATTGATGCATATGTATCATTTGTATCAGTAAATATAATTTGTATTTTATAGAAACGTATAAATACAAAATACAAATATATGAAACTAGTTGTATGAATAACATATAAAATATAAATACAAATGCATCATGCTTTAGCTGAGCAGATACATATTGATACATTGAAACTAAAATACAAAAGCTTAATTCATATTGATGATACATATTGAGCAAATATAGAAAGAGAAAGAGAGAGAGAGGTGAGAGACAAAGATAGGAAGGGGATGGAGAGACACAATGCGAGAGGGAGGGGGAGGGAGGTGAGTGAGATTGGAGAGATGGGGTATAGAAGAAGAGAGATTATGAATTGTACTTAATTAGAGAAGATAGGATATGAATTTTAATTAATTGAAACTTAGGATAGTAGGTCAATTAGAGGCTTATGTGCTAAGTCCCGTAGTTTTCCCAAAGAAAATGGTGTTACAAAATTAGAGAAAATAAGAAATGTTGACAAAATAAATGAAAAGATAAAAAGTGAGAGTATAATCTATAGAGACTTTTTATTTCTTTCATGTGTTTTTAAGTCTTTTTGTGTATAATGTGATCTTCAATGTCACTATTTATAAAAATTAGTTTGGGCTATGTATTTTACATGTGTGTTTCACATCAATCAATAAAATTATATACAAGAAGAATTATTAAAAATTAGCAATTGATGTTAAAATAACTTGATAATATAACAAAATAACTTAAGCATATAAAAAACTACATACATGTGGATGAGAGAACTTTAGAATTTCTGATGATATAGTTCTGAAGAATCATTTAATAACTTGCTTGTTTTGACACTCTTCCTCACAATTTAGGTATGATTAAGAAATTATTTTACTATTAAAATGTCACGACCCGATTTCTCATGTCGTGATGGCGCCTACTATAACCCACCAGTAGGTAATCCAACCCGCAGTCCGGAACTACCAGTAACGGACTACCAAGAGAAATGAACGAAAAAACAAGGAAAAAATATAGTAAAAGACTAAAATACATAAGATAGTTCTAAAACTCGGTGGAATCAATACAAGAGCTTCTAATATGATAAGACTATAAAATGAACTACTAAATAAATATACTGATACAACCCATCTTTGAATACAACATAGAGATTAGTCTAGTACATTAGAGGGAGGATAGTAATACTCTGAATGCTAGGAGCTCACTCAACGTTTCTGAACTATAGCTGCTCCACACGACGCATACAACAACGACGAGAATCCGTACTATGATCTGCATGATGCAGAAGTGTAGTATGAGTACCAAACATGTGATACTCAGTAGGCAACTACCGACTGAGCTTCAAAGATAATGCAAATATAAATTAAATACAAGCAGGAAAGTAAACTGCACCCAGATATTCAAAAGACTAACATAGCAAAACTTATGAGACGATAAGGATAAACTATCATATTCTTGCCATACTTTGGGGCCTAATTACTATACCGTGTATCACTAGTCAATACATAAATGAAGAGCAAAAAGAGGATATAGTAGTATAAAAGTCCAAGGATATACAACATAAATAAATAAAGGAAGAGAGGGATATACGATAATACCATATATTTATATACATACTACAACAAGGATAGCCCGAAGGTACAACCTAAAGTAGTCATACTAGCATCTTAAGGCCTCCTAATCATAGTAGGCACAAGTGCTAATATAATCAAGATCCCTAATCCATATGTCTAGATATGATAAAATTATCTAAAAACAAATAACCATAAAATAAAGGAATCAAAATCATACCTCAAAGTTTAGTACCAGTCTAATAATATACCTGTCATGAACTAACTGTAATAATAATAATAAATATGGTAACCAGCTAGCCCGGACAAATAATACCTAAACTGGCCCCCATCATCAGGAAGGTTCAATCAAAACACAACACACCACAAGTAATACTCGTCACCTACACCCATGCAACCCCTCATAAGCCGATAGATATAGGCACATACTGGTTATAGGAAATGCACATGTAAGAATGAATACAAGTATAATCCACCCTACTATAACTGAACCAAGTACCATAATATAACCTGGTGTATGCACCTCCTCCAGCTCGACGGATGGAAAAGGAAGGACCTACGATGACCTCTTTTCTTTGGATCAACGACTCACGGGCGAAGAGGCCCCTAGAGGGTTCAAGATTATCCGTATATACCGACCTAGTCTCGATTCAAGATTTCCAATACTCATCATCATCAACCTACTCTGTCTAGTAACGAAGATATATATATATATATATATATATTTATATTTATATTTATATATATACATATACATACATACATATATATATGTATATATATATATAAACGCATGACTAAACCGTGGCTAAAAGAGTATGTATGTAAATCTTTAAATCCATTATCCGGGAAAAGTTTCGAGGCTAAATCATCATAAAAGTGTAGAAAGAGTCGAAATCTCTCTCGACTGAGGTAAATTGCAGTAGTAAAACTATGGACCAAAATCTATCTCTATCAAATCTCTAAGGCATCATTTTTAGTCTCAAGGCTCATAAATCATTCATTAAGGCGGTACGGTTCCCGTTATGAAAGAATTCTTTTTAAAAGTAAAAAGTGGGAATAAATCCCCTTTTAGAAAAAATAGTAGTAAAATCATATTCTTAGTCGGAATTGTACCATTTACTATTTTAGCGAGCATAAACACACTGAATCTATGCATGCCATCACCAATGTTCAAATAATACGATTAAAAGCATCTTAATGTTTATAGACTACAACCACGTTCTTTATAAGAGTGAATCACTTTTGGAATCCAACTAGTATCATAATCACGATTTTGGGCCCAATAACACATATCCAACATAACTATATCATCATTCAGGAAACCATCACAGTCCACCTAGTAATGTAGTAAACCTTACACTAAATAATTATAAGTCTCAACTAAGCCTAACATACTAGCAACCTAGGGTAATAGGATCCTAACAACATAATATGTATTTCATCTTAAGGGTCGATTCACCCTTCTATCCTCGGACTCATAAATTAGGCTAAGGCACGGTGTTCTACCCGTAAACATCCTAACATCCCTATCTAACATGCAACATATAAATACACTATCTCATGAAGAAGAGTAGACAGAAGTATACCTTAATACCGAAACCGTAAATCTTTGAATCGCCCATAAATTGTCCGTCTTTGCTCCATAATTTTAAATGCTGCCATACTATCAAAATCATAATCTACACATCATTAGGAGTAAAACAAGATTCATATTTCTATATTAAGGATCGAATCAAAATTTGGGTCAAGAACGAACCCATGGAGCCCACAAATGGAATCTAAAATTAAATCTATCACGAGGTCCCTCGAAGAATAAGAAATGTGTGCTCAAAAGTTAAGCATAAACAGAGCACAAATCGAGTCTCAAATCAACCCTTAAAGTTTAAAAATTCAAGACCTAATTTCTAACAATTTACCATGAATAAGGATGAGAATTGAAGGGAAAATTAATGAAAAATGACCAAGGAGTGTTAGGCTAGCTTACTTTAGCTTAAATGAATGATTTCCCCCTTTTTTTTTTCTCACATTGAGCTCTCAATTTGGTGTGAAAATAATGAAAGAAATGGTGAAAAATTAGGTGGAGAAAATGGGATTAAAAAGGCTACAGGTGTCGCTAAAGTGAACACCTGCGCGCGAAAGCACCTACCACTAAAGCAATATCTCGAATGCTTTAGAGGTATGGCAAGAACAGCAGGTGCCACTAAAGCGGGGCCTGCTTTGGCGGCCATTGTCCGCTAAAGAGGACCCCAACCAGCTAAAGTGGACAATAGGCACTTAAGCAGTTCTATTAGGTGCCAGGCACCAGATTTTTTACCAAGTCCAAAACAAACTTCGATCGGGTGCTCGAGATTCGTTCAAAATCCCATGCACACAAATAAACTATGCTACCATACTAAATTCGATGTTCTAGAGTCAATGAAACTATCAAAACTTTCATCTGAGATCGTTTCAACTAAATGTGGGACCCTCACTTATAGTTTCTTTTTTATATAATTCGCTTAATAGCCCAAAATGAGTTCGGAAGCCTCGGGACTTGAGCTAAGGGTACTCCTAGCCTAAAATTAATGTTCTAGAGCTGATGGCTCTGTCGGAATCCTCATCTGAGGTCATCTACTAGGATTTTTGGTCCAAGACCAAATCCTAAATAACGAAAGCTCCAAAATAGAAAAATGAGCCTAAATCTAAAGAACTATTCAATTAATAAACCGATAGTTTTGACAAGTCATACATGACTTGTAGCTACTGTGGGAAGGCTCAAAATGCTGAAAATACATGCAAATTGAGAAATGACCTGGAGGTTCATTATAATATCCACCACTAAAAGAACTTTTGTCCGCAAAAGTCAATAGATAGAAGAAGCACGAAAACTCAAAGGGATGAGGTACTGAGTTCGCATGCTCCGAGCACGACTTCCCAAATAACCTCCAAGAAGAGACAACACTCTCAAGGGATTTTACTATAGGTATTCCTTTTTACACCAACTTGCCTTCTTAACTTCTCAAACGACAAAACTCAACCTCAGCCACCAACTGACCTCCAACTGAATCGAGGTATGCTGATACATAAAAATTCAAACCAAGACACACTGATACCACGCTAATACCAGCATAACCAACAAAAACTCATCCAAGTCAAGAGCAAACCAAGGCATGACTCACGCAACCAACTCCAAAATCTATATATAATCTTCTTTTTCCTTTCCAAACCCACTATCCACTCCAAATTAAGAAGAAGATGACCGAGTCCTATCCGCTCACTCTCATCACATTAACCTCAAAAAATGGAAGTCGATCCACCGAAAATCAATAATGGCTGGCATGCAAATAAGACCATAGACGCTACTTGGGCACATGAATAGAGATAACCAAGGTTTGTAATTTATGTCGGTGCTACAACTAGTCTAGATGACCACCGAAATCAAAAGTCAAGAGTCCAAATCACAACCACTCACCACTGAATGAACTACTCTAGAATGTCCCATCAATCGAGGATGAAGCCATGTTGAATCCAACTCACGCATACTACTCCTTTTGAGTTGATTATCTTAAAATTTTGACAAAAACTGAAACCCAATATCAAAGCTGAAAGAACCAATACCATGCCAATGGACAACCATCTAAACACCTATCAACCACATTTAATCTGAACTGAAAAAGTCCAAATAGGTAGACACAAAGTAGGCTTAGCCAACCTATAGATGAAATCCCAACTGAGACAAATCTGAAAATGAAAGATGGACCCAAGCTCTACCACTTCCCACTGAGATCTCAACACCAAAGTTGAACTGCTCGATCTCCACTTCCCAAACCAAATCTAAAGATGGGTAAGTATCCACGCTCTAAATCTATCTTAGCCTCCAGATCACTATTCCAACGTGTCAAATTCAAAATTGAGATAATGAGTCTGATCTATGGTCAAATATCCAAAATGATCTTACTCTCCAAATTAGACATATTTGTACCAGATCATGCTGAAGTTAAAACCGAAATATAGCTAAAGAACAGAATCACAACAAAGGATAAATCATCGGCTGAAAACACAAATAATCAACTTTATATCTGCTCGAGGGAATGAACTACCAAAGCATACTCAAGAACTCACCAAGGCTACAAACCATACTAGTAATGGCTAAACTTCTAACGACTCGGAGAAATGCAACTCTAGCTAGGAACCAGTCAATCCTATACTCTATCTCAACTATGAATACTTAATTCACCAACTTAAGAAGCGGTCATAGAAAAGATCATCTATTTCTAACTCTCTTAACTCCACTAGAACAAGAACCACATCGTGGCAAGAATGGAGTACCCAATTTCACATAAATACTAAGATCAAACCCATCACTAGGAGAAAAACCTAACAAACCTAAAACGCAAATCTAATACCTCTCAATATCAAAAACAAACCCACTACCGACTATGAACTAGTCAAATTGGAAGAACGAAACCCAAATTGGTCAACCTTAAAATAGGATACACAACCTTATCTCCAACTCTAGAACTATAAGAGAACCATGGAAGGTCAACTTACCTTCAGTGCCATAGTCCACTCTACAACCAATCTAGCATAACCAACAGGAAGGAAAATGGCCAACCTTACCTTGCTATAAGAGAGAAATCATCCAATCAAGATAGCTGCTCAAGACAACGAATAAAATCGTGAGGAAAGAAATTCTAACTAGATAATGCTAGACTAATCATTTACTAAATGAGGGTCGATTAATATCAAATAATGACAATAATAGCAATAACAATATAAACATCAATATAAGAAATATGTGGTACCAAAAATGAAAATGAGTAGCACACACCACTATAGGGCCACAAGAAGGCCAATATGCCAAGGTAAATAGGACTCCAAATACTACACCTATCGAGAAATATCAATACTAAGCTACTCCATCCACTACTAAAAGAAATTATCTACAAAGATAGTCATATAATCATGAACTCTATATCAAGGCACATAACAATCGATATAAATCTACCAAGGCATACAATCATTGATGGATACGCGAACCCCAATACACATAAATAAAAATGGTAAAGGCAAGAAATAAAAGTGCACCTATCATGGCGGAATTCATAGTCACATGCTCGATGTGCATGAAGGAGTACAAATTTGAGAATGTCCAAACTCGAATTGGGCATCTGAATCATCAACTAAGGTGCTAAGCACGCTGCCTCTAACTGAAGGTGCCACAATACTATGATACTGATCTAAATGAGCCGAGTGACTAATAATCCCATATTAGGGACACTCTCCAGACTAGTGACCAATCTCTCTACAAGAGTAGAAAACCCCTGCAACCCTAATTTGGCAAGAAATATAAGTTGACCCCAACTGGATGACCAACTAACATCGAGGGCACTACCTAATGAAATGACCATCCTCTCCACAATTATAACATACCTCAGTAACTCTAGGCTGGCAAGGAATATACGTTCATCTAGTCTGAACAACCAACTTGTGTCTGGGGCACTCTCTAGACCAATGAAAAATCTCACCACAACCAAAATTAGCTCTCGAAATACTCTAATATACCACCCCTACAACTCTATCCTGAGAACTGCTCGATGAATTAGCTGTCATCTCTGGATGAGAGGTATCTATAAAGAGGCTCGGAATCCCCAATACTGAATCTCAAAAGGCTGAAGTAATTGCAAACTCTACCAGAGTCTAGGCTGGCATAAATCCTCTAACTGATGTTGAAGATCTTTGAAATCCCTCCCCGACTCCCTGGTTCGACGTCGTGCTGAAGCTATGGAAATGCTTGCTGAAGTCTCGCCGCCTCTATCGACAAATTTACATAGTCCATCTAGGATAGAATATAGTTAAAGAATGTATTTGAAATTCATAAAAATACAGACACACAATAAGAAGTCAAGGATAGGATTTTCTAAGAATTCCCTATAGGCTCCCAAAGATAGGTTACAGACGTCTTCGTACTGATCCATAGAACTCTGCTAGACACATTGCGTAACAACCTAATTTATGAGTCATGATGATACCTGCTAAACCCCGCCAGTAGGTAAGCTGAACCCTAGCCCGGAGTTATTCTCAATGGGATAACTTGGTGGAAATACCCCAAAAAGGAGAATTAGACAATTTAACACATGAAATAAGCAAGGCAATAGAAGTAGCTTAAAGGTAACCATAATAAACAAAACCATCTCACAACCTGGTAGAACTAGTATAAGAGCTACTATAAATATAACCCAAGCCTAAAATAGTCAATATAATCCTATCTCAAAACTAGATATAAGACATAAGTAAGATAGAAGAAAATGGGGCAACTTTGACTCCAAGAGCTCACGCTATCTCTGCAATCTAGTACAACAAGATCCTCAATTCAATAATGGCAACTAGTATTCAAATCTGTATCAAAAAGATACAAAAGTATAGTATGAGTACCAAAACCATGGGTACTTAGTAGATATCACCGGTTGACTATGCTAAATCATAATATAAATATGATAGAATGCAAGATAACATAATTAAGTCAAGGTAAAGCAAACCTGAATCAACTGCGACATCGTTGTACATAATAAGTAAATAACCGAAATAATAACATAACATAAAGTATCAAACATATGCGACTATAACTACAAAATTGGCCCTTATTAGCTAATAAGTGCAAAAAAATAAATAACCCAATGCAGGGCTCTAAAAGCCTGGAGGGTACACACAAAGATAGTATAACCTGAACTATCATCACTTACCAACTCTCAAGGTACAGCCAAAATCTATCCATATTATGCCACATTACCATAAATTCTACTTTCGAGCATAAAATCGATACCCATATCATCAATTGTATTCCCCATAACCAATATCATAAGCATCAACATCGCCAATATCATACCACCAATATCATGATTAATATCATAGCAATATCCGAACTTAGACCGATAATTATATATTAATATAATAATAATCTTCAAGACTTAAATTGGGTATATATGTAATCAATGTCATTATCAATATCCGGACTCGAACCAATACGTATATCATTATATCATCATTAATATCTGGACTTAAACTGGTAAGTATATCACCATATCATCATCAATAACCAGACTCAAACTGGTAAGTATATCATTATGTCATCATTAATATCCGACTCAAATCGGTAATCATATATATATATTCAACATTATAAGTAATAGCATAATTAATAGCATAATCGTTAACATAATCACTAGCATAGTCAATAAGCCTTAACTCACAATATTCAACCCATCATCACCATCAAGTTCCAAAGTTTCTTAATATTACCTTAAAAAGCAATTTCAAGATGAAACAAACATATAAAAGGTTTTCCTAAGGTAGGCAACGGGCCCACTTCTAAATCCCCAAAATCTACTACTAGGCATTTCTAGCCCAGACTAAGCTAAGGTATCTAAATCCACTTTTAGATGTAAAAAAAGCCTTTATTATCCCTAAGATGGAAATTCTACTCATGATCTAAGCAACTAAGCCAAAGCACCTAAATTATGGTTTTCAAATAGCCTAGAAGGTCCAACTAATCCAAGTATTGCCAATTTGATCAGCAACACCTAAAACCCATCCCAGATCTAACATAATATCATAAACATACTATGACATAACTCTATCTATAAAGGGGAAAACCTAGCCTACCTAAACGCTAAAGAAAGCTTGAAGAATCTGCTAAATCACTGACTTTTCCTTCTAAAAAGCTTTTGCAAGATGCCAAGCTATCAAAATCACAATCTACTTATCAACACGAGAATAATGATACCCATATTGAACCATTATGCTTTGGGTCCAAATATACTCAAAAGTCCCAAGTAGATCTCATTTACAGAAATCATGTTTTCAAAGTCAACCTGTAACACACCAGGTTTTTGTCCTTGATGATTTCTAAAAAATTTTCCTCACTACCTTTATGACTTACCCTATGAGTATTAGGGATTCTTGATGAGTCATTGGATTCAAATCGTAACCTAAATAGTATGTATGACTAAGTTCTGCTCTGAGTATGAGTCGCTCACTAATAGTCGTAAGGACTCATTACGAGTCGTTGGGTGCAAATCATAGGATGTCCAGTGTTTACCCCAAATGGGTTTTGTGTTGACTATGACTGGACCCTACGAGTCATAGGGTCCCATTACGAGTCATATTAGTTGAGTCATAGGGTCAACAGAATATGAATGCCCAAGAGAGTGTCTTGGATACAAGTCACAATAAAACCTTATAAGTCGTATAGTAACCCTTAGTCAGTGATAACTAAATTTTAACTTTTAATTTAAAGGCACTTTGGACAATTCCCTCATTACCCAATTAAAACCCCACGTTCATAAAGCACTTAAGAGGGATTATTTCTAATTCATAATGTAATCAAGCACTTTCAAAACTTTCTCAAGTCTCTTACGCAACCATACTTAGGATTTTTAAGAGTTAAATCACCTAAGGACTCATGGGTGGAATTCTCTCTATAAACTTAGATATCTCAGCCATGTTACTTTTCCCTAGTTGCTAATTTGTGAAAAATATATATTTTTAAGTATTGTTCATATAGTATTGATATTTGTTTTGAAATATAGGTTGAGGGTTTTAAATAACTATTTTTTAAGTGATGTGTCATGTTTATCCCTGCATGGGTTACTGATATTGGGTGAATTTATGCATTCTAAGCGCTACTATTCTAGCTTATTTAGCCTTGTTTTGAGGATGATTATTATGATTTATGTGTTAATAATGATATAAATGAGCAATTATGTGTCCAAGTATGTGTTCACAATGTTTAATGGTGTTTCAACACAAATTTTGATTCAATTCGACCATTTAGAGTTCAACCAAGAAAACTAGTGTGACTAGCTTGAGCTAGGTGTTGTCTAGTCTCTTGTGTTGGGTTCTAACGGGTCTTAATGAGTTACCAAGGTTGTTATTATGTATTTATATGTAAAACAACTTGTTTATAATGTTCAAGGGTTAATTGGATCAATCCAAGGGTCAAAACAATGAGTTAAAGCTTAATGAGAAATTAGCCTATGCTTAGCTCATGTTTTTAGTTCATCGTTGAGGATGTTGTGTTGTTTTGAGATCTAAATTGTTGTGTTTAATGCTATAGGATTCTTGTTTAATGAATTATGATGATATATGAAGAATATAAAATCTTCAAATAAAGTGGAAACAACTCAAAAAGGCTGGTAAATGACCACGGAAGCACAAGACGCAAGCTGGACGCATTTTGGCCCCTTTAAATGTATGGGACGCGTGTGGACTGTATATGTGGACAATTAAGGAGTGAAAAATACCATTGGATTAATAAAAGGCTCAATTTTTTGACCCACAGGCACGTGCAACTTGTAATGGGGTTTAAAGAGGCTCCGTGATGCGTTGAAATCGTGACCAGCTACTGGATTTTGACATATTTTTTGACAATTGTGAATTGGCATGTCACCGCGTCGCGCTGATGCCCAAAATTGGGATAATTCTGCCCAGATGAAAGAAAATAGCGTGGAAACCCAATCCAAGTCAGTTTATGACTTGTTTACTATAAATATAATGTGTTAAATCACGTGTTAATCATCTTGGGACCTCTTGGAAACCCTAGATCAACTTGGAACATCATTGGAGGATACCACAACTTTTTTTTTTTTAGGTTTTATCATTCTTTAATTTAGTTTTTTTTTATAGTTTGTATCATCATTCCATGGGATTAGATGATGAATATTTTCATTAAAGGCTAAAACCCTCTTTCTAGGGTTGAGGCCAAGAACATGAATACTCTTTAATATTCTTTATTGTAGTTTAATTGTGGATTATCATATGGATTGTTCTTGATTTCTTGAGCTTACTATTTTGATGACTAGCTACCATTAGAATAAATCTATATTTCTATGTGAATCCGGGAGGAGAATCATAGGTTAGAATGAAGAAATTAAGGAACAAGGTTCTTACTCTTTTATGAAACAAGGGGTTTGAATTAACATCTAGGATAGGGATATACCTAGAAGCCTTGTTTGGTTTAATTGCAAGAAGATAACTTATTGAATCTAGAAGAATTGTTGTATCTCTGCGGGAGTTGTAGTTGCAATGTTCAATAGATACAAAATTTGAGGTCGGGAGACTAAAATCGTAGCATAAACCTTGCGAATCAACAATTCGATAATCAATTAGACTACGATAGGAATAGAGATTTGTAAGATTGTTTGAAATGCATCAACCTTGGGCTTTACTCCATTGATTGTCCAAGATTTTATTTTATGCATTAGTTTAGATTAGTTTTAATTTACAAAATTACAACTTTATTTGATACTCTCCTTAATTGGTTAAACTAAAAGAAGATAGGCGGCGAACGTAAGTCCCTGAGAGATCGATACTTGGGCTTCCTTGAAGCCACTATATTACTTAATAAGATCATGTACACTTGCGTGTGTGCTTGGGCACTGTCAGTTACATTTAAATGGTGTTTTAAAAATCAATTTGATGCATGGTCATGGTGAATAAATTAAGGAATTGTGATTTCTCTAAAGTTGTGACTTTTGAAGTGGTTATGACCTCAGCCCCATATTATGAAATTAGTTTTTGAATTTGAAAAGTATGCATATTGAACCACTCTTGAACTTTGAAAAATATGAAAAAAACTAATGCAGCATAATGATTCTAAACTGAACCAAGGGGGTTATGAATTCCCCCAAGTGATGATAGTTGGTTTGGCATGTTGATGTTACCTTACAAGTGTAGTTGGTATGCCGATACCAATAATGTATGCCTAAATATGTATTGTGGTTCAATGAATGAGAACGTGTGTGATATGAGAGTAATCTACAAATATGAGAAGTGAACACAAACAATAATTAATCGAAGAAATTGAAAATACGAGAAGTAAACGGATAAAAGGATAGATGATAGAAAGGTAGACACAAGAAGATAACAAAAGGGCAACCAAAGGGTATATCAAACCCAAAGACCTCCCTTAATGATTACCTAGGAGCACCTAGCTCTTACATGACCGCAAAGGGTATTGAATCTCTCTTACAACCGACGTTTCTAAACAAAGTTCAACATTGGCTTTTCCAAGCACTCAACACTCCCAATGGAGTTTTCATAAATTCATCATCATAATAAAAAACAAGCTAAGGAGGAAAGACCTAAAGTCATCTAATTATTGTCCAAGACTAAGCTTATTACATTAAGGCCCAATAGTGACCCAAAATGCAAGAAAAGACCCACTAGGGGCTGTTTTGACCTGCTCTTGAAATGCTAGAGTGGATCAAAGGAAGATCCAAAGTGCCTTGGGAACATGTCCTTTCCAAGGTCTTTTGAGCCTCGTTTTGCACTTCTTTGAATTCGTCAAAGTCCATTGTCCCTCTTTAATGATAATATTCATCCATGTGGCATTTTTTAATAGCACTAATGAGTCATCAAGCACCTTACACATCAAACGTATCCCATCCAAAGGTCCGGAGGCAATTTGGCTTGTGTCATTCTCCCCTTCTTAAAAAGGATTCGACCTCGAATCCCAACCTTGCAAAACCAAAGGAAGGATAAAAGAATACGACATCCTCATGACATAAGGGTTAGAGTTAGTACAAATAATCATAGCATCATGCCGAGGTTGCACATACTTAATATATAACCAAGGATCCCTTGTTTTAAACATTAGAAACTTATCAAAGAATGCACAAAGGGGTTGGCTATGGGTTTCATCAAGAGATAAGGAAATCACAAAGGTCATAATGGCATCAAATAGTTCAAAGGGTAAAACCACCTTCACCTTAGGATCCATAAGACACAATTATTTCTTTACCTCTTCAAGAGACCACATTAAGAGTGGTGACTCAATTGGTTTTGAAGTACACAAGACCCATATAGCATTGTCGTTCAAACAAGTGGACCAACCAATAAGTTTCCTATCTCTACATAAAACAAATCCAAGAATAGCATGGATATCATCATAAGAAAAGTGGCAGTATAGGAAGGAATCAATTGTAAGAGCATCATCCAAGGTGCTATTATCTATAAGAAGGCCATTTGGTTCAAAAGACATAACACATAATGCACACAAGGATGAAATAAAAGCATTTAAGCACATATGACTCTTTTCTTTCAAACAACTTCCCAAAGAAAAGAAATTTATTAATGGGGTCATGCCCTTAATAGTTTGTTTATCTCTATTAACAAAGGTAAGCATGCTCCTAAGAGCCACACAAGATACTTCAAATTGTCTAACCCTATGAAGGTGACAAGTAGTCCTTAGCATCCATGGGCTCTTCAACAAACAAATAATCAACTTGGCATCCACAAGTTGGAATTCATATAATTTAAGCACAAGAGTGTCAAGCAAGGATGCAAGTTTATAAGCAACACCCAAAGGAAACAATGACAAATTTTCCCTTGAGTTTTCAAGAATGATACCACCTTGGAGAAGGAGGTCATCAATTCCACTCAAGTATTGAAGAAGGGTACCACATAAATAGAATTCATGTAAAGTAGTTTTAAGAGAAGTCTCTCTTCTTGACCAACAAGTAGTGGAACCTTGGTCAAGAATGAAAACACATAATGGTGAACTCTCTTGGAGTTTTTCACTACTCCTCTTCTTTAAAAACCCTTCATCTTGGTTGGAGTTCTTTCCCTTACACAATGTTGGTCCCTCAAGTGGATTGTGAATCCCCAATAAAGACTTTCTATCATAGGGAAACTTTCTATCATAGGGAAGGATACCAACATATTCATTCAAACTTTGCTTGTCTTGTGGACCAAGCAATAAGTTAGGTGTGCCATATTCACCATATCCAAATTTGGCATCGGGGTAAAATGGAAAGAGTGGCCATCGACATGGGTTTAGACAACACTCTTTTTCCCCACTAACTTCACCCAAACTAAAATACATACTCTCCTTATTAGCATAAACACCATCAAAACAAAGGAAGAGTAGAGAAAGGTATCACTCAAGTTAACTTCAACTAAGGTGCCCTCATGCATGTACTCACTATTAGATTCAAAATCATCACCATGAGTAATATCAACAATAAGGTCACACAAAGTAGAAGAGGAAGCAATTTCCAAATAATTGTTACCTTCTTTTTCAATGGAGAAATCCTCAAGTGGACACATACCACCACCAATATCAAAGGGATTATTACTTATGCCTTCATAAGAAGTAAGCAATTCATCCTTATAAATATCAAACAAGGGTGGGGTGTCATACAAAGGATCACATCCACAATCATTTTTTAAGGAACAATCACTTATTGGGTTTCTTAAAGATTCAAGCAAATCAAAGTTATCATTACCCAATTGATTATTCCTTTCTAAGACTTTACACTCTTTTCACTTAAGAGTACTCTAATCTTCTAGAAGAGATTTACATCTTTAGAAGGAATGTTGTCACACCATAGTGGGTTTTCATATGCAATGTAGCCCTCAAGATGAGCTACATCAACAATGCTATCCACACCACTAGGAAATTCACTAGGAGTAAGCTCATCATCACCAAACAAGATATTGTTCTTAAAGAGAGAGGAATTTATACATGGAGAGGATGTAGAACATGAAAGTCGATTCTCTAAAAGACCATTATCAAGTGTCAAAGATGTTTCAAGAACATGGTCATCCCTACGAGCCAAGAAAACATTAGGATCTTCACTAAAAGACAAGCTCAAAGGTTTACTCCCATTTTATTGACCAACATTCTTAATTTCATCACTCACTTGAGGTTCTCTAATCACATTACACACATCCTCAAGTGATGGACTAGTTTCACACACAAGTTGATTAACACAATTTCCACACAGTGATGTACTATCATCCAACATAATGGCTTCAACACTAGGTGGGCACAAATTGATCTTACAAGAAGAGTCAATTCGGTTATCAATAGGATTAACTAGTGTATCCACACTCACATTATGTACATCATCATCAAGAGGTAAATAATCATTAGACTCACGTGTAGGTAAGATACTTATCACACTCAATAGGATACTAGCCACACAATCATTATTTTTATGCACAAGAGTATAAGAGTAAGCTATTTTACCTTGAAGTTCTTGAGCACATTCTTCTTTACCTTGGTGTGAAGGTCCTCTACAAACTTTGGATTAAATTAAGATTTCCCTCATCAAGTCTTCAAAGGGAATCTTCTCTTTTAGCGCTTGTTCTCTTCCGCTTACCATGTTGGTACCTACATACATGTCCTTATTAAAAGAAGGACAAACAATGTTAGCTCCAGTTGGTTGGTGGCAATCCCTTAATTTTACTCCTCACTACCTCTCTTTTTTCATCTCTTAGGTTGCCACCTTGTAGTCCCTTACTCCTCTCAATCTTTTTTCTCTCAATTTCTTTTGTCTTGGAGTAAGTGACCACATTGCCTTGAGATTTGGGAAAAGTGGGTGGAAAGAGATGGTTTCCCCATTGGTCTAATACAATTTGAGGCTAATTTTGCATATTTGGAATCTTATGTTGTGCAAATCAATTGGCACCCAAGCATAGGCGTCCACATTCCAAGGGATTATGTCACACCACACCTCCTCATAGTACCCATCTCGGGTGAAGGAAACCTTCACGCTCTTGGAGACTCTATATCCTTCCAAGAAGTATGGGAAATGCTTGGACACTCAAGGTATCCCTAGATAATTAACCAAAAGAAGAGATATGCAGTTTGTATGAAATCAATCATAAAGAATAAGAGCACATCTCAGAACTCCTCAAATTTCTACCTACCTTGAACTTGGGTGTCTTCTTGGATCACTATTATAAAGCTTCATGTAACCCTTCGAAACATAAATTGGCCTCAAAAACTCTTTCAAGGAACCCCAAGTTTGGGTATGAGTCCTTGAAAGTTTACACCATGCTAAGGTCGGACCTTGAATGTACTTAAGGGCATATGTATCTTGTTCAGTTTCACTCATAACATAATCCTTGAAGACTCTTTCGCATTGCCATTCTCAATCATGGTAAACTTTGGGATCCCGTTCTCCTTTAAAGATAGATATAGTAGGAAAACATTGACTCCTACTATACCCTCCATTTATATCTTGGTTCCCGCTTTCGCTCATTTAGGCACTAGAACAAGAAGCTTGATATGTCACACTTTTTGACTTACATGATGCATACTCTTTTCTATTCATGGGACAACCTCTACTAGAGTTAGTATAATCATTCACACCACTTCGACTTTGATAAGAAGTACTACAAGATAAGGAATATGAATTTTTATAATCCTTATGTACATTCTCACCATTATCCTCTTAGATTTGTAAATGAATGAGTTATACCTTACATCACCTCTAGGCTCAGAGTGGGAAGTGTAATACTTCTCAAATGCCCCATCTTCCTTATAAGAACCATTACAAAGCTTTTCATCATCTCCATACTCACTATAAGAACTAGGATCATAATTCATCTCATATTCTCCTTTGAAATAGTAGCCCTCATTTTCATTCAACTCTTGATCATGGCTATATTCATAGACCCCATAATCTCCATCTTCTTTATAGCCATAACATTCTTCACTACAATCATAGTTTCCTATATCATAGTCAAAATCATACAAGGCTATCGAAGACATTTTCCTCTTATATCTCCATGTACATACAAAATGAACAAACAAGATTAGTAGTAAAGCTCCTCACAAATACTCGTATGAACTTACCTTTGTGATCCTTACAATTGGAGCAGGAAATGTTGAAAGTTGCTTATACTCCGATGGGCAATAAGGTGTCAATCTCTACTTTACGGTCAGAGCGGATTATTGTTTGATCAACTCAAAGAAATAAAAATCTACTTACAGACATGAAACAAAGAAGTTACAATGAATTAAAACTAAAAAAACACACAAAGAAAAGGACGACGAAAGAAAACGGACTCAAAATTAATCAATCAACTTAGTAGATGAATTACTAGTTGATGAGTAGTTTAAGAATCAAATAAGAGATTCAAAAATCAAGAAATTGAAACTAAGAATCAAACCTTGAGCAATGGAGTTTTTAGAGTGTTGAGATATGTTTTAGAAGTTGAATTAATGTTGGAGAAGTGTTGATATGTATTTGGGAACTTGAATTGGACATTGGGAAGGCTTTAAATGTGTTCAAAATAGGTTGTTAGTGCATTCAAGAGGGATGCCTTGAAGTGAGGACGCACCTTGGGCACATATAGAGAGAATGTTGGACGCAGGACCAATCTGCCCTGATTTGTGTCCAACCTACTTCCAATCTGCTGCAACAGATGCAACACAGATCAAAACAGTGTAGTCTGCTCCTAACCTGTGGCTAATATGATGCCAATCTGCAAAAGCAGATGCAGCGTATGCCAAGGCAGAAAGGCTGGAATTTGAGCCAAGCTTTGCCTAAATGTAGGCCATCTTTGCTTCTCTCTTGGAATATTTTAGGGCCTTCAAAAGGTGTTTATACAAACACTTTTGTACACCTTTTTCTTTACTTTTGAGGATCAAACAATCACCTTTTCCCAAAAATTTCTCTTGAAGATTTGAATTTCTCCAAGAATACTCAAGAACACCAAAACTTCAAACATCTCCATCCCTGAAACCGTTGATCAAAATGCGATAAAATTTTGAACTAAGGCTAATTTCGACCTTCTAAACACATTTCAATCTCAATTTGCTCAAATTCTTCACCAAAATCTTCAGATTTTACCATCAACTTCAAAATCTTCAATCCAAGCTTCCAACAAGGATAGAACACTCAAATAAGCTCCAATTTGACTCAAATTTGGTTTATAGACTCGGATAGTGTTAGGGAATGAAAATCAAACACTAGAAACACAAGAAAACACAAAAATAAAAAACTCAAAATAAGACCTAAGACCTAAAACGTGAATAGTAACCTTTTTTGGATTTTCAATTTTTGACTCTTTTTTTTATTTTTGAGATAGCAAAACCCAAGACTAGAATCGTGGGAACAATTCTAAGCTTGGCTTGATACCAAATGATATGAGAGTAATCTACAAATATGAGAAGCGAATACAGACACTAATTAATCGATGAAGTAAATGGATAAAAGGATAGATGATAGAAAGGTAAACATAAGAAGATAACAAAAGGGCAACCAAAGGGTATATCAAATCCAAAGACCTCCCATAATAATTACCTACGAGCACCTAGATCATACGTGACCGCAAAGGGGATTGGATCTCCTTTACAACCAATATTTCTAAATAAAGTTCAACATTAGCTTTTCCAAGCACTCAACACTCCCAATAGTGTTTTCATAAATTCATCATCATAATAAAAAAAAAGCTAAGGAGGAAAGACCTAAAGTCATCTATTTATTATCCAAGACTAAGCTTATTACGTTAAGGCCCAAGTGACCCAAAATGCAAGAAAAGACCCTCTAGGGGCTGTTTTGACCCGATTTTGAAATACTAGAGCGGATCAAAGGCAGATCCAAAGCGCCTTGGGAGCATGTCCCTTCCAAGGGCTTTCGAGCCTCATTTTGCACTCCTTCGACTTTGTCAAAGTCCATTGACCCTCCTTAATGATAATATTCATCCATGTGGCATCTTTTATTAGCACTAAGGAGTCATCAAGCACCTCACACATTATACATATCCCATCTAAAGGTCTGGAGGCAATTTGGTTTGTATCAATGTGATAGTTATTTTTAATTAGGCTTTAATAGTGGTTGTGTTGCTGAGTAATGAATATGGAGGTCTCGAGGGATTAATACTAGAAATTGCGACTACCGATGCAGAGGTCTATATGATTGGGTGGTTCGAGTCCCTCTTATTATTCTCATATGATTGAGAGGTTCTAGTTCCCCATATCATATTACATAATTTGGTGCTTAAGTCACCTTGATATGCCGGGAGGTTCGAGTCCCCCATAATGCATATGTATACTCTTTGGTTTGTATAGACACATGTACTAGGGCCCTACCAGTTGAGGGAGAGTTAGGTCCATATAGATCGTGGGTAACTTCTTATGTTATGACGGTTGAGCTACACAATCCAGACTAAGTTTTATAAGTTCATTCTAAGTCGTGTTCCTTACCCCTACACGATATATATATGTATATATGTAATTACATATGATTATGTGTATTGAGTTATGGATTGGTTTTAAATTGTTATTCATGACATTATTTTATCCTCTATTCTTGAGTTACATGCTAGCGCTCCAACCGCTAACCATCTCCAGACGCTGTATCTCCATGCGATGCAGGTACCGGAGATACCTTTACTTTTCTTATGCAAATTTAGGTGGATTGTCTCGGCTCATTAGTTTGTTGTGGTTAAGTGGTGAGCTTCCATTTTTCGAAAGACTTAGATATTTCATTAGTTGCTTTCATAGATTAGAATTGAGAGTTTACATTATCATCGACATTATTATTGTATTTTTATCTGTTAGAGTCGGGGACATGTTCCGACCAAGACTGGTTTTGGTTATTCTTTCCATAGAGGATTTATTGGATTACTGCGGACTTAAGTGATATTGGTCGGTTGTTTTGTCGGCACTGGTTATCAGTTATAGACATACCCTTTATTCTTTAAGCTTATCTTATTATATATATAGAATTCATCCCACGTTGGGGATATTATGTTGTTTGGCTAAGTGCAGGGGGTGGTCTCTGGTCTGCGGTGGACATGAGATACCCGTCACGGCTAGCCCTTGGTTCGGGTCATGAAAAATATGGTATTAGAACCTTGGTTTAGTATTATTAGGTGTCCACAAAGTTGTGTCAAGTAGAGTCTATTTTAAAGATGTGTAGCACCACACTTATAAATGAGAGACTATAAGGCATTTAGGAATGTTTCCCTTTCTTGTTGTTATATTTTGAGCTATAGATTCTAAGGTCTTGAATCTGCTCTAATTCCTGTGTGTTCACTTTTCAAATCTTGCCTCCCAGAAGATATGATGCTCGTGGAAACACTTCTGTCCCATTCGAGGACTAGGTGGATGGAGTTTATCCAATCTAGGAGTTCAGACTTAGTCTAGGATCACTACTTCTGATTTCCCTGATGGGGCTTTATCGGTTCCCCCATCCCTCTCTAGACATCTCAAGCTAGCGTATGTAATGTTGAGTTTTGCCAGTCGATTTATTTTCTTACCTAGTTGGTGGCCTCCTAGACTGAGCATGTTGCTTTTGTTTCTTCATCTTTCAGTGCTGCTATAGTGGGCCAATTTTTGAGGTTAAGTCCTCCAACTTTCACTGATTCAAAAGTTGAGGAATATCCTCAAAATTTCATTGATAAGATAGAAAAGATTTTTGTATGATATATGCTACTGATATGAATGGTGTGTTAGTGGTATGAGGAGTGGGACCAATCTAGGGGTGATAATGTCGAGTCTACTTTGTGGAATGATTTCTCTAGTGCTTTTCTTGATCGCTTCTTTTCTCAAGAGTTGAGAGAGGTGAAGGTTGATGAATTTTTAAATTTAAAGCAAGGTAGGATGAAAATAAAGGAGTATGCCTTGATGTTTCACCAACTGTCTTGTTATGCTCTAGATTTGGTGTCGTTTATGAGAGCTTGAATGAGGAAATTTGCTTTGGGATTGTCCCATATTTTGGTATTGGAATATAGAGCTGCTCTGTTGAACAAGCATATCTCCAGGTTGGTGGTGTACATGGAACGGGTTGAGAAGAAAAAGAAGAAGCAGGTTGAGATGAGTGAAAGTTAGACTAAGAAGTTTCAGTATTCGGATTAGGGTGGAGGTCAGCAATAGGGTGGTAGTGACGGTGGAAAAGGTCTAATAAGAAATATAGCTTCTTACTGTACAACTAGTTCTCCGTATCCTAAGCCATTGAGTAATCTTCCTCTTTAGAATAGTCTGGGTCCCAGGGCACAGGGTGCCCAACCTCAGGCTAGTGGGGCTCAATTAGCTCCATCGTATCCTCCTTGTAGATTTTGTGGTCAGGTGCAACATGGTGTTTATAAAGAGGAGAGGAACAAGTGCTTTAAATATGGTCAGATTGGTTATATGGCGAGGTATTATGCTTTTAAGGTTGCTTTTAGGGTAAATAATATTCTTGTTTCTACTTTATTAGCTCCTGCACCATAAGGTATTGCTTCTATTTTTGGCTTCAGCACTAGACAAAACTATCTGTGTGCTTTTTCCACCCGCCAGGATTCTAAGGTGTCCCCTGATGTTGTTACTGGTACGCTTAAGCACTTCTCTCATGATGTATATTGTCTACTTTATCTTGGGTCTACTCTCTCTTATGTGACCCCTTATGTGGTTATCCATTTTGGTTTTGACCTTGAGTGTATTTCAGATCCCTTCTCTGTGTCTACCCCGGTGGGTGGCTCTATTGTGTCTAAAATAATCTATAGGGGTTGTGTGGTGTAGGTATATGGTAGGGAGACCTTAGTGGATCTAATAGAGTTGTACATTTTAGACTTTGATGTGATTTTGGGGATGGATTGGTTACATTCGTGCTATGTATCTCTTGATTGTCGGACTCGAAGAGTCAGTTTCCATTTCCTAAATAAGCCAGTGATCAAATGGGAAGGTAGTTCCCTAGTACCTAAGAGGAGGTTCATTTCGTATCTTAGATCTTAGAAATTAGTTCTAAATGGTGCCTTTATCACTTAGTACATGTTAAGGATTCTAGATCTGAAAGTCCTTCTTTGTATACTGTCCTTGTGGTCTGTAAATTTCTTGAGGTGTTCCCTGATGATCTTCCTAGTATTCCTCCAGATAGTGAAATAGATTTTGGAATTGATCTTTCTTTTAACACTCGCCCTATTTCTATCCCTCCTTACCGAATGATTCTGTCTGAGTTGAAGAAACTCAAAGAGCAATTGAAAGATCTACTTGATAAGGGTTTTGTCCACCCTACCATGTTTTCGTGGGGTGCTCCTGTTCTTTTTATGCGTAAGAAGGATGGGTCCTTTTGGATGTGTATTGATTATCGCTAATTAAAAAGGTGACCATGAAGAATAAGTATCCCCTTTCAAGGATTGATGAATTATTCGATCAACTTCGGGGTGCTAAATTCTTTTCTAAGATTGACCTTTGGTCGGGTTATCATCAGCTAAAGATTAGGGAGGTGTATATCCCTAAGACTTCTTTCCAAACCTGGTATGGTTATTTTGAGTTTTTTGTGATGTCCTTTGGTTTGACCAATTCCCTGCTAGCATTTATGGATTATATAAATCGGGTATTCCGTTAGTTTCTGGACTTATTTGTCATTGACTTTCTCAATTAAATTTTGGTGTATTCTAAGAGTGAGGCGGATCATGTCGATCACCTTCGCTTAGTGTTACATACCCTTAAGGAGCAAGAGTTGTATGCTAGGTTCTCTAAGTGTGAGTTCTGGTTGAATGTTGTGACTTATTTAGGACATGTTGTTTCTAGTGAAGGAATCATGGTATATCCACAAAAGGTTGTGGTGGTTAAGAAGTGACCGAGACTCATGACTCCAATGAACATTCGAAACTTCTTGGGTTTATCCAGTTATTATAGAAGGTTTATGGAGATTTTCTCTACTATTGTCACCCCATTGAATAAGTTGACTCAGAAAAAGGTGATTCTTGGGGTTTGATGCTTGCGAGGATAGTTTCGACAATTTGAAGGATAAGTTGACTTTGGCTCTAGTATTGACTCTACCTAAGGGTACTGATGGTTTTGTGGTCTATTGTGATATGTCTTGGGTGGGACTAGGTTGTGTATTGATACAACATAGTAGATTTGTGGCCTATGCCTCTAGACAATTGAAAGTTTATGAGAAGAATTACCTGGCTCATGATTTGGAATTGTTAGCCGGGGTATTTGCGTTGAAGATTTGGTGACATTATTTTTATAGGATCCATGCTGACTCAGTAGGAGCTAAATCTCAGGCAAATGATGTGGCTTGAGTTGCTCAAGGGCTATGACACAAGTTTCACTACAAGAAAAATGGTCCCTAAAGGTCAATAACGACGGGAAAAATCTGGTCGTCACCCGTCCCTATAGCCTCCGTCGCTAAAGGTCAATAGGTACGAAATTTTTTTACCGGTCCCTAAAGCCTTTTTGCGACTGATAAAATTCTGGTCCCTAAAAATATTTCAGGACCACGTTTCTGGTCTTTATACATCCACCTTGAATTCTTTTACGACAAACTTAGCTGGTCCTTGAAAGCTTTTACGACCAAAAATCTGATCCTTGAAATGTTTTAAGGACAATTCAATATTGGTCCCTAAAGAAGTATTTTTACCTGTTTTAATTAAAATTGATGAATTAAAAAAATGGTTTTTGACCAAAAATGTGGTAACCAATATACAATTTCTACTATTGATAATCAAATGTATATAAATAAAATTATCAATAGTATTACCAGTACAATGAATTAACATCCGACAAAAAGTACATACAAAAATATACTATCCTAATACTGTTTACATAATTCATCAACCAAAGTAGCCAACATCTCTAAGTATATAACAAAATGTTTTTCCAAATAATCCTACAAAAATGATGTCTTCTCCTTTGACAAAACTCTCCAGAAAAGGTGAATTCTCTAAAGGAGTATCCATCATAGAGTTGAGAGCAAGATTGTAAAACTTGCGACCTGAATATAAGTGGCAAACAAACAAAATTAAGAATTTGGTTAGCATCATTATAGTAAATCAAAGTATACAAAGGAAAAAAGAGATTGAATACCTGTAACACCTTTTGCTGCATATTTCTGTAGGAAAAAGATAATGAGCAGCAGGGTCACTAAAATTAAACATATAATGACTATATTTTCATTAAACAAAAATTCAATGAAGTTTCTTAAGGGCAATAAAGTACGGAGATTTTGTTTATGTACGGATAAACCAACAACAACAACATACCGAGTGTATTACCACCTAGTAAGGTCTGGGGAGGGTAAAATGAACGCAGTCTATACCACTACCTCTGAAGAAGTAGAAAGGTTATTTCCAATAGGCCCCCGGCACAGGATGTGTATAGATATATACATAACCTATTCACTTATCAAGATCATTGGTCGCAGAGAAACCTTTGTAGGCATCGAAAGCCCAAATGCTAAGCACAAAACGTCTCTAGTTCATTGCCACCGCCTCTCTCATTGCATATATCCATTTTCATTCTCTCAATAACATCATCCCAATCCATCAGAAATCCATCCCAGTTTTGAATTTTAGTGTCCGAAACAGCATCTAGTATCTCTTGCAACCTCACAATCCTGCGACTCAGGTCTCGTCTCAGCTCCCTGACTGTTGGATCAACTCCTGGTACTGAGTCTAGTCTCAATAGCAGACCTATTAGTGCCTGTTCATCCTGATTCTCTCTCGCACACTCGACCTTTCAGCGTCAACTATTTCCTGTCACGAACTTTATTATAGTGAAATCATCTATTGTTCTAGCTAGTAGCTAAGTTGTTTGTATACTTTGCAACAATAGTTGTTAACATAACAACCTGTAATAGGATAGTCCATCATTATGTAACATTACTAACACTCAAAGTTTGTACCTAGTAATTACCAAAGTTGCTTGGACTCTTCAAAAATGTCTACTATTATATACAAGTTGTCAAGTGTACGAATAAACCATGAATGGAAAACCTTAAGTGCTCACACTGAAGAAAGATTTGCACGACGTGCCTACATGGTGTGATTGTGTAATGTTTCAGCTAATTGTTCAGCATTTAGCTACTCTGCAATTAGTGTATGATGAGTGGCATTGTTATGTGTCACCATACAAGAAACTTAATAAATCACCAATACATCACCAAAACAGGACTACAAACACATCAAAACGGTGGCCATTAAGGTTATAAGGTTAAATGATGGCCGTTAAGGTTATATGGTTGTTTACTAATTTAGAGTTATAAGGTTAAACAGTGGCCGTTAAAGGTTATAAGGTTATAAGGTTAAACGGTGGCCATTAAGGTTATAAAGTTATTTACTAATATGAGGTTGTTTACTTAACGGTGGCCGTTAAGTTTTACGTATAGATTAGGCTTTAAACAATGGCCGTATAGATTAGTAGGTTGGTCTCTAATCGGTGGCCGTATAGATTAGCAGGTTAGTCTCGCAAATAAAACTATAAACTTTATGCAACAAGAAGAGAATACACATGGTCTCAACAAGGAGGAGAGTGCACGATATGAGTAATATAAATTGCAAACTTTAGATTCACTAGGGTTCTTCTTGTCCTCCCAGGCAGATAGATTAATGTTCGAGCCACCAAAGCTAGCAACCTGCAGCAGTTTAAGCATTAGCTCAGAAAAAAGAAGGTTATCTAATAGAAGTTACCTACATCACTATACCAGCAATAGTAACAATGCATTGAGAAGCTTCCACCTAAGACTGCATTTCCTGATGAGCTTCACAAAGATGCAGTAACCACATTATATGAAGAGGTGGCACAGGAGAAAATGCCATCACTAGTTTATAAAAGCTCTCTGCAGCTACATATCTATATTTGTTGACATTCATAACAGAGAACTGCAGGAAAATAGTGCAAGAGAATTACAAGAGTGATAATGACAAAACACCATTTAAGAATATTAATACGTAGTACTTAGAGTAGTGATTAAGGAGGCCAAACTTACCAGAAGTGCATGTCCTAGATTGGCATCAAGAGCCATAAGAAGTCTCTCGGAAAGAAATTTCACCTCCCCATACTTAGTATAATCCCACAAAGTGAGGACCAAGGAAGGGAGAGTGTAGGCAGAGAGACTGCCTCCAATAGACTAACTAACTTGAAAAATAGTACATAGAAACAGGACACTAACTAAGGTAAAATAATACGATAATCGAAGTATAATAAACAACAAATAATAACACATATTGAAGGGCATTTCCAAACAAGTAAAAGCAGTACATTATATGAGCTAATTAGGAATTCACAATTTCAGTTACTCATTGTATAGTCATTCAGACAGTATGATGTACAAAATTGCAAACTTATCGAACATCATGGAAGTAACCTCCTATCACATTTTTTCCATTCAGTTGCCCCAAAAAATTTTCAAATTACTATAACCTCTCGTGGGTCATTCAAGATGGTGTTAAGTTGATGAGAAAAAAATGTTGAATATAGTGGTACTTTTACCCATGCTAAGCTCATCCAAAGAGAGATTAGAAGAGTTTGAAGTAGCCTGCCAAACAATTACATAAGCACTAAATTATTGGCAATTAATTACACAGAATATAGCACCATGTGCAGACATATACAATACAACATAAGCTTTCCACAGTTGGCTCGAACATAACAAAAAGTAAGACTACTAGCTATACAGCCTAACTCTTTTGATTAGTTTTTGGTGCACCCAGGAGGTCCCTTCTTGTGTACATTGCCTTTTATAGAGAACCATTTTTAGGTTTTATACAACTTTCATATGGGGTTTTCAACACAACATCAACAAATATTACCTTATTAATACACAAACATGCAGCCTAGCTAAAGTGTCTTAACTTGAAGCAAAAACTGATTTCAGCACTTAAAATTCGCCTTTTACTATGCAACTAAAAAAGAAGTACCTTAAATTCCAACTTGCTAGAAAAGAAAAGAATAAAGAAACCAGACTACCTTAGATATCTGAGTAAGCTTACAGTAACCGAAGCAACCTGCATAACCTTAATGGCTGCTATTTGTGCAGCATCTCTGTGCTTCATGACTTCCTATAACACAAAATGGTATTTTCTCTCAATTTACCAGGACCTTGTTAACCTTCTCCATTGATAGAGACTTTCCCGTCCCTGGGAAGCCACAGATATACAAACTTTTTTCCTTATCTTGTTCCGCACTTACTTACAGAACTCTAGAATTCTATTGTTCTCAATTTCTCAACACAAAAGATTTGATGGAGCCCTAGACACATGCAATGCCTTTTTCACTGCATTTAACTACTCTATATCTACAAAAAGCGATAGAAATTAACAAATCTTCAAATCAAAAAATGGCATCCAGTAGCTATGAAGTGCAGATTCTTGTTAATTTAACATAATTAAAATAGATTATATCTCAATTAATGAAAGAAGAACTACTATTATACCTAAATACCATAGTAGTTTTAATATACTATATGAATAAATATATACATTTTGATCCAATTGAATAAAAAGGGAAGCCAGTGCACTAAATCTTCTGCTATGCATTGGTCCTGGAAAAAGCAAGATCACAAGGATCTATTATGCAAAACTTTAACCTACACTTCCGCAAGAGACTATTTCCACAACTTGAATATGTGACCCAGAGGCCACATAATAACAAATTTACTGGTTACCCCAAGGATCCCCTTCTCTAGTTCAATTGAACTATGATGGCTTTTTTAAATGACAAATTTGATGATTATAATACTACAGATTCTCAACATTTTCTGACTAATACACAGATCTCTATAAACAAATTAAAATTAACTCCTGGCAAACACTGACCTAATCAATAAACAAACTCAATTTTAAGAAATTAATTAAATCAAATCAATAATCAAACGCACCTCGCATGTTTCTCTATAAAACTTTCAGATAATCTCCTTTTCACTGGTGATTTGCTCAGATTTACTACTTTATCTCTGAGATTCACCTGAATTCCATACAAACAAACAAAAAAATATAAGATCCCACAAGCACACAAACGGTAAAAACCTAAGTAGTTGAACATGCTCATGTATCTAACAATGTAATTGTCCTATCTGTTGGGGTGTAAATCCATTTACAAAGCCATCATTTGCAGAAGGCAGACCGGGTTGAACCGGATAACATCTTGACATCATGTTTTTCGCAAGGGGAAGATATGGTAACAAAGGGCGTAGTGGCCTATTCACCAAAATAACATAATCAATCAACATTTTAAACTAATTTCACCAAAATGTTCCAAAATAAACACTAATGAAATACAATGAACACATATACCTACATGAAATTGCAAACAATATAAAGCATCCATCGTAAAAACTTTATATATGTACATAAAATTACTTCAATAACAGAGTTGAACAACCCAGTCAAGCATAGTCTACTAGAGTGCAAGAAAGAACAAAACTTTTGATTTTAATCGAAAAGGAGAAGGAGAAGAAACAGACGAGGGAGGACAACCTTACTCATAGATGAGCAACGACCAAAAACTTCAACCTTTGAGTGAAGATCAATGAGTGATTTAGGAATATAAGCAATGAGATTTAGGGATTTTACTTCATCGAGGGCAAGAGAGAGAGCTATTTTGGCAGTGAAAGAGAGAGAAAGTAGGACCTTCTTGATAGAGAAAGTTTATTCACATAAAATAATATAAAAATATATTTCATATCCCTCCTATGAGTCTCACTGAATTTTTCACATTTTGGCGACCAAATAATATTTTCCCACGGTCTTAATTGGATTTTTGTACATGTATAGAGACCACTAAATAATTTCATCCCTAAAAATATACTTTTATGTACCATATTTACAAGTTGTCCCTAAATCGTGGTCTCTAATAATCAGTTTTTTTGTAGTGTCTTCACTATCACCCAGGTCAAGCTAATATGGTTGTCGATGCACTTAGCAGGTTATATATGGGGAGCTTATCTCATGTACATGAAGAGAAGTGCAGTTTAGTGAAGGAGATTCACCATTTGGCTAATCTCGGTGTTCATCTTTTAAACTACAAAAATAGTGGTATAATTATTCAAGAGGTGGCGAAGTCATCTCTTAGTGATGAGGTAAAAGAGAAGTAGATATTAGATCCTATCTTGATGCAAATTAAGAATGATGTGGGTAGGCAGAAGGTGATGGTTGTTGAGATTGGTGATGGTATCTTAAGGTACCAATAGAGGTTGTGCGTTCCTGATATCGATGGGTTACGAGGAGGAATTTTGGCCGAAGCTCATGAGTCACGTTATACTATTCATTCTAATTCGATGAAAATGTATTATCATCTTAAGGAAAATTATTGGTGGAATAATATGAAGCGAGATGTGGCTAATTTTGTGGCTAAGTGCATGGTGTGTCAGCAAGTGAAGGTGGAACACTTGAGGCTTAGTGGGTTGACTCAAGAGATCAAGTTGCTGGTGTGGAAATGGGAAATAATTAATATGGATTTTCGTTACCTGTCTTTCATGGTCTCTCTAGAAATTTGATTCAATTTGGGTCATCATGGATAGGATGACTAAGTCTGCTCACTTCTTGCCAGTAAGGACTAATTTCTTTTCTGAGGATTATGCCAAGTTGTTCATTGAGGAGATCATGAAGTTGCAAGGTGCTCCAGTTTCCATTACATCTGATTGAGGTACCCAGTTCTCATCTCACTTTAGAGGTAATTCTAGGGAGCTTTAGGGACTAAGGTAACCCTTAGTACCACTTTCCACTCGCAGACAAATGGGAAGGAAGAAAGGATAATTCAGGCCTTGGAAGATATGTTTCGGGCTTGTATAATTGATTTTGGTGGTAGTTGGGTTGACCACTTACTTCTCATAGAATTTGTGTAAAACAACAGTTATCGCTCTAGTAGTGGCATAGCTCTTTTTGAGGCCTTGTATGGTAGTAGGTGTAGGTCTCCTATTGGGTGGTTTGAGGTTGGCAAAAATAAGTTATTTGGCTCTGATTTCGGTCACCATGCCATCAAAAAGGTGAAGGTGATTTGGGATAGGCTTAAGACCGCCCAAAATTGCCAAATGTCCTATGCAGATGTAAGGCAGATGGAGTTCGAGTTTAGTGTTGGTGATTGAGTGTTCTTGAAGTTGTCTTCCATGAAAGGAGTAATGCGGTTTGGTATGAAGGGGAAACTCACTCCCTGTTATGTTTATCCGTACTTGGTTTTGAAGTGGGTTGGTAATATTGCATATGAATTGGATTTGTCTTCTAGTATGAGGTCCATTCATCCGGTGTTTCATGTTTCAATGTTGAGAAAGTGCGTGGGTGATCCTTCAAAGGTTGTTCCCTTGGAAAGGTTGGGCATTTCAGATTTCTTTTCCTATGAGAATGTCCCGATTGAGATTTTAGAACAACAAGTCTATCGGTTGCGGACTAAGGATGTGGCTTCGGTAAAGGTTCTTTAGAGGAACCAAAAGGTTGAGGAATCTACTTGGGAAGCCGAGGAGGACATGAAGTTCAAGTATTCGTTCTTGTTCCCCACTCCATATAATCGTGCTTAGGTACATGTACTTTTTAAAATTTTGTTTTCTGATTTTGTTAAAGGAAATTATAATTCCCTTGACATCTTTGTTTTCTGTATTTGTTAAAGGTAAGTGTGATTGTTTCTAGAGTCAAGTCATGCTAATAAATGCCTTCTCCTATCATTCGAGGATGAATGATCCTAAGGGGGGAGTATGTAACACCCTGGGTTTTTGGTTTTGAAGATTTCTGAAATTTTATCCTCACTGCCTTGATTACGACTTAACCTACGAGTCGTAGTGAGTCTTGGTGAGTCGTTGGACTCAAGTCGTAACCTAAACAGTATGTGTGGGGATAAGTTTTACTCTGAGTATGAGTGGCTCGGTAAGAGTTGTAAGGACTCATTAAGAGTAGAAAGGACTCGTTACGAGTTGGTGGGTGCAAATCGTAGGACGTCCAGTGTTTATCCCAAATGGGTTGTGTTAACTACAACTAGACCCTATGAGTCATAGGGTCCCATTACGAGTTGTATTAGTTGAGTCGCAGGATCAACAGAATATAAATGACTAAGAGACTGTCTTGTTTATAACTCATGGTGATGAGGTGTAATGAAACCTTACAAGTCAAATAGTGACTCGTAGTCACTGGCGACTAAATTTCAGCTTTTAATTTGAGGGCACTTTGGACAATTCCCTACTTACCCAATTAAAACTCCACATTCATAAAACACTTAATAGGGGTTATTTCTTATTCATAACATAATAAAACACTTCTAAAACTCTCTCAATTTTCTCAATCAGCCATACTTAGTATTTCCAAAAGGTAGATCACCTAAGGACTCAAGGGTGTAATTCTCTCCATAAACGTGGATATCTCCGGCTTGATACTCTTCCCTAATAGCTAATTTATGAAAAACATATGTTTTTAAGTATTGTTTGTATGGTGTTGATGTCGATTTTGAAACATGGGTTGAGTGTTTTGAATAACTATTGTTTATGTGATATTTCATGTTTGTCCCTACATGGGTTATGTTTAAACGGTGGTTTTAAAATCAATTTGATGCATGGTCATGGTGAATAAATTAAGGGATTGTGATTTACCTAAACTAGTGACTTTTGAAGTGGTTATGACCTCAACCCATATTGTGAAATTGGTTTTTGAATATGAAAAATATGCATATTGAACTCCTCTTAAACTATTGCAAAATGTGAATAAAAACTAATGAAGCATAATTATCGAAATTGAACCAATGGGCAGAGCCTGGCTCATATAGCCCATGGGTGTCTTCTTATATTATGACGATTGAACTACACAATCCAGACTAAAGTTTTAAAGGTTCATGCTAAGTGTTGTTCCCTACTCCAGCATGAGATATATATGTAATTGCATATGATTATGTGTATTGAATTTTGGACTGGTTTTGAATTGTTATTCATGACATTATTTTATCCCCTATTCATGAGTTACATGCTACCGGAGATACATCTACTTTTTTTGCGTAGAGTTAGGTGGATCGGCTCGGCTCTTCAGTTCGTTGTGGTGAAGTGGTGAGCTTCCATTCTTCAGAAGACTTAGAAATTTCATTAGTTCCTTTCATAGATTATAATTGAGAATTTACATTAACATTGTCATTGTCATCTGACAGAGTCGGGGATATGTCCCGACTAAGACTGGTTTTGGTTTTCCTTTGCATAGAGGCTATGATGGATTACTGTGGGCTTGGATGATGTTGGTCTGCCGGTTGCTGGTTATCGGTTATAGACATACCCTTTATTCTTTAAACTTATCTTGTTATATGTTTGGTATTAATCCGATGTTGGGGATATTGTGTTATTTGGCTAGGTGCAGGGGGTGGTCTCCGGTCCGCGGTGGACTTGAGATACCCGTTAAGGCCAGGCTCTGGTTTGAGTCGTGACACAACCAAACATTCCCTTATGCTCAAGGAGTAATTACCCTAAAAATGGGTGAAATCCAAGCTATATTGGGGCTATAATCAAGCCCTTAAATTCTAGGATTTGGGACAAGGAACGAAAAAATCAACGATGAAATTAGAGGAATCTTACCTCAAATCCAAAGAAGAATCAAGAAATAATCATTAACCAAGCTCCCAAATCACCCAAGATACCGCGACTCAAGCCTCGTGATCACAGCTTATTGTGGCTGCCAGGATGAGGTTAGATTGCAACCTAGAGGATCACGATCGCAAAATCTAGGTGGTCTACCAAGGGAGTCACGATCGCGCACCATTGGCTCTCTATTAGCGGTCTCACCAAAACAACTGAGAGACTTGGACATTTCTGAGTCCACCAACCCCTCGAGATTCATTCGAAATCTCGTATATGCAAACAGACTATGCTACCATACCGAATTTGACATTTGAAACTCAATGGAGCAGTTAAAATTTCCATCAGAGGTCGTTTTGACTAAAAGTGGGTCCCACACCCATATTTCATTTTCTTAACTTTCCAACTAAAAAGTCGAAATGATCCCGAGTGCCTCGGGACCCAAGCCAAGTATCCTCCTAGCCTAAAATCGATATTCTGGAGATGATGGAACAATCAAAATTGGCATACAAGGTCGTTTGACTAATGTTTTTTATCAGTAGCCAATTCAAACCTACAAAGACTCCAAAAAAGGGAATCAACTCTAAAAACCAAACGAGCTGCCCGATAACTAAATAGTCAGTTCCAACAAGTCATAAATGACTTGGGGAAGATATAGGAAAGCTCTAACAATAAAAATAGGCTGAAATATGAAAAATAACCTGGAGAGTCATTACAGTATCCACTATTAAAAAGGACTTTCATCTTCAAAAGTCAAGGATTAGGATGTACCTGAAGCCTCGAACAGGTGAGGATACTGGGTCCATATTTTCCTCTCGATCTCCCATGTAGCCTCTTCTGCTGGGAGGTGCCTCCACTGAACCTTAACTATAGGAATCTCCCTAGTGTACAACGGCCTTAAATTACTAGCCAAAATGAGCATAGGCTCCTCCACGAAGGTCAATCGCTTATCTCGCTAGACTGAGTCCCACCTAAGCATATGAGATCGATCAGGGATGTATCATCACAATATAGAAACATGGAAAACCGGATGAACAACAACACAATCTGGAGGTAAGGATAACTCATAATCCACCTCGCTAACTGTACGAAGAATCTCAATGGGGTCCGATATATCTGGGTCTGAGCTTGCCCTTCCTACCAAACCTCATCACACCCTTTATGTGTGACACACAATGGAATACCCGAGCACCAACTCTAAATATCAAGGAAACGAAGCCTACGGTCTGCATAGGCCTTCTGCCTACTCTGAGCTACTCTTAACCTATCCTAAATCACCCTAACTCTATCCAACGACTCCTTAAGCAAATTAGTACCATGGGGCCTAATATCAAAAGTCTCGAGCTATCTAATTAGATAACGACATCGCATACCATACAAAGCCTCAAAAGGAACCATTTCAATACTTGAATGATAACTGTTGTTATATGCAATGCTAAGTGTTGCTCCCACTGACCTCCAAATTCCATTATACTAACTCAGATCATATCCACGAGTACCTGAATGGTCCGCTCCGATTGGCTATCAATTTGTAAATAGAAGGCTGTACTGAGATCCACCTGAGTACCCAAATCATCCTAGAAAGCTCTCCAAAAGTTGGAAGTGAACACAAAACCCTAATCCAAATTGATAGATATAGGCACATCGTGCAAATGTACTATCTCACTAACATAGATACGGGCTAAACTCTCGGCGTTGAAGGATATCTGAATAGGAATAAAATGTGCCAACTTGGTCAACCGGTCCACAATGACCCAAATACCATAGGAGCCATGAGAAGTAAGAGGTAAACCCCTAACAAAATCTATGGTGATCCGCTCCCACTTCTACTCGAGAATGGGCAATCTCAGAATCAATCCACCTGGTCGCTGATGGTTGGCCTTTACCTGCTGACAACAAAGGCAACGAGTTGTAAAGTTCATCGTATCATTCTTCATACCACTCCACCAATAATGCTGCCTCAAATCTCTATACATTTGTTGTACCCGAATGAATAGAATATCTAGAGCCATGAGCCTCGCATAAAATCAACTAAATCAAATCATCAACTCTGAAAACACAAATGCGGCTATCAAATCTCAAAACACCCTCAGAATCTATGGTAGCCTTCTTGGACTCATCACTCAAAACTTGAACATGAAGGATCCAAAGTCTATTATCCTTAAACTAGCGAGCGCAAATCTACTCAAACAACGAAGACCTCGCTTCAACACTAGTAAGAATTCTCCTATGGTCTGAAGTATCAACGCGAACCTTCAGGTTGGATAAGGATTGAATGTCTCGTGCCAACGATCTCTAATAAACTAAAATACAAGACAAGCTACCCATACTTACTGCGTTTTGACTCAAGGCATATGCTACCACAATCGCCTTACCCATATGATACAAAATGGAGATATCATAATCCGTAAGTAACTCCATCCATCTACGTTGTCTAGCATTAAGCTCTCTCTGGGTTATTCGATATAGAAGATTGCAATGATCGGTAAAAATCTCACAATACACACCATAAAGATAATGCCTTCAAATCTTAAACGCAAAAACTACCGCCGCCAAATCCAAATCATGAGTGGGGTAGTTGCACTCATCTACCTTAAGCTACCTCAAAGAATAAGCGATAACACAACCCTGCTACATAATACACAACCCATACCAGTACCAGAAGCATCACAATACACAATGAATCCCTCACCCTCAACAAAAAAATGTCAAAATAGGAGCTGAAGTAAGAAACTCCTTGAGCTTACCAAAGCTCAACTCACACTTCTCAAACCATCAAAAAGGATCTTTCTTCTGAGTCAATCTGGTTATAGGTGCAGAAACAATAGCAAAACCTTTGACAAATAATCTATAATAATCAGCCAAACAAATGAAGTTATGAACCTTGGTCAAAGATATAGGCCTATCCAATCACGAATGGCCTCAGTCTTCGCCCCGTCTACCATAATCCCATCCTTAGATACCACATGCCTAAGAAATGTCACTGACTTAAGCTAAAACTCATACTTAGAGAATTTGGCAAAAAAAATTATGTTTCAAAGTCTGGAGTACAATCCTCAAATATTGCGCATACTCCTCCCTATTCCTCTAATACACAAGGATGTTGTCCATGAACACAATCACGAAGAAGTCCAAATAAGGCCTGATACTTGGTTCATCAAATACATAAATGCAATTGGGCATTAGTCAACCCAAAAGACATCACTAGGAACTTATAATGACCATAACGGGTCCTAAAGTATCTTCGGGATATCCTTGACCCAATTTCTCAACTGATGGTAACCAGACCTCAAACCAATCTTAGAGAACACTGCTGCACCCTAAAGCTGGTCGAGTAAGTCATCAATACGAGGCATAAGATAATGGTTTTTCACTGTCACCTTATTATGCTGCCTCTAATTGATACATATACGCATGAAGTCATCCTTGTTCTTTAGAGATACACTCGATCTAATAAAATCCTTACCAAGAAGATTCTAAAGCTGAGAATTCAACTCTTGTGTTCGGCTGGAACCATATGGTAAAGTGCCATAGATATAGGTCAGGTGCCAAGCTCAAGATCAATAACAAACTCAATCTCATGGGCAGGAGGTATACCAGAAAGATCGGTAGGGAAAATATCAAAATCTCATGGACTATAAGAATAGAGTCAAGCGACGGACTCTCCATACTAACATCACAAATATAAGTGAGATAAGACTCGTAACCCCTCGAAACAAACCTCATAGCACACATATAAGAAATAATCCCCGTTGGTTTACGGCTAACAACTTCTTGCCACATGATTAGGGGTATGTTGGGCAAGGATAAGGTAATGATCTTGGCAAAATAATCCATGACCGAATGATAGTGGGATAACTAGTCCATGCGTAGAATCAAATAAAAATCCAGTACCTAGTATAATGAGATTAGCATGAGCATTCACATCTCTAAAAGTCACAACACATGATCTGAAAATCCGATCCACTACTAAAGAATCACCCACGGGAGTAGATGCACGTAATGTCATGGACAATAAATCCTAAGATAACTCTAACTGTGGAGAATAATAAGTAAACTCAAAAGAATAAATGGATCCCGAATCAAATAAAGCAACTGATGACATACCAGAATCGTACCTGTGACGACAACATTCGAAGACTCAGGCTCAATTCTAATAGGTACTTCGTACAAATGACGACGCCCATCACCTGGCTGGGCTCCTAATTGATTTTCTATCCTACCTACATGAGAACCACTTCGAGCACCCTAGAAACTACCCCAATGCATATGAACCACTTTTGGCTGAGGGTTGAACTGCTCAAATAGGGGGAACACGCTGAGCTAAGGCAATAATTTCCTCACGACTAGGGTACTCTCATGAATAATGTCCAAAAGCTCGACAACTATAATAAGTCACCTCAGTTGAACCAAAAGTAGAAAATCCAACTAACTTAAAGTAGCCATCTCGATTAGACTAAACAGAAAATGCACCCCTCGATGAATGACCACTGCCCTGACTTGGGCAATTACTAATATAAGACTGACCTCCATCAGTAATTTAGAGTGCTGCTTGAATGGGTCTACTAGGCTGACTCTGAGGTTGATATGACTGACACGGAGGGTATCTACCATGAGAACTGCTACCTCTAAATTGGGAACTACTATGACTCCTGCTGAAACTACCCTGATATCTAAGCTTCTTATTGATACCTCCTTAGGCCTTATGATGTATCTTCTCTATCACCTAAGTATAATCAGAAACCTCAGCAGAAGATCTACCTACAATAACTAAACTCTGAGTAGATATGCAAAGATGAAGTCTCAATCCTCTAACAAAGCAACAAATTCTCTCAAACTCAGTATCCAAAATAGAAGTAGCATGCCTAGCCATCTCATAAAAATAAGCCTCATACTCCACAGCTATCTTAGAGCCCTCCTTCATTCTTGAGAACTAATCCCTCAAATAATCCTAAGGTTGTGAGGCATATACTTATCCAAGAAAATCTTAGAGAACTGAGCCCATGTCAACGAAGAAAATCTAGTTGGCCTGGAATCAAGATGACTGCTCCACCAATGTCGAGCTACCAAGTCCAACTGAATGGCAGTGTAATCCATACCATGAGTCTCAACAAGGCCCAAATTATGGACCTATCTTCTCAAATAATAGAAACTCATATGCATCCTTACCCGATGCACCAGAAAACCTAGGCGAAGCCAATCTCAAGAATCTACCCAATATCTTCTGCTCATTGGCAGACATAGAAGGCTCGATAACTACTGGCTAAACAACTACCTATGCAGGAGGAACCTCAACTCTAAAAGCCTCAATACAATTCTGATCTATAAATTATGCACCATTAGATGATGTACCATCAACCAACCCAAAAGATAAACTAAAGCATCTCTAAGAACTGAATAAGAAATAAACCCAGTAGATCTAAGGCTAGTTCCAAGCCCACCGCTGGTTGAGGCAAATAAATCTCTAACTCAGGAGTAGGGATAAGGTCTGGGAGAGGCCCTCTATATTGGCCCCTAGCTGGGGACACATCTCGAGGCTATCCATAACCTCTAGATCATTTACAGATAGCGACAGGATCCCTAGGCTTGGTCTTTAGACCCTCGTCTCATATAACGGTAGCACACATCCTGGCCATCTACAAAAGAGTGAAGTCAAAGGAATTCTTTACAAAAAAACCCAGACATTTAGCATGAAATGAGTGAAAGAAGTAAAGTATTCCTAAGAATGTCTTATAGACTCTCGAAGATAAGAGACAAGCGTCATTGTTCTAATCCGTAGGACTTTACTAGACATTTGCTCTTGCACCAATAATATCGGTGTAGCCTAGGCTTTGATACCAATTTGTCACGACTCAATTTATGAGTCATGATGGCACCTACTAAACCCCTTCAGTAGGTAAGCCAAAACCTAGCCCAGAGCTATTTGCAGAGGGCTAACTTGGTAAAATTCCCCAAAAAAGTGAATTAGACAATTCAACAGAAAAATCAAGGCAATATAAGTAGCTTTAATGTAACCATAATATAGAAAACCATCCCACATCCTGGTAGAACAAGCCCAAGAGCTACTATAAATACAACCTAAGTCTAAAATAGTCAATATAATCTTATCTCAAAACTAAAGTCTAGACATAAGTATGATAGAAGAAAATGGGGCAACTCTGACTCCAAGAGCTCACACTATCTCTAGAATTATCATAGCATGACTCTCGAATCAACGGTGGCAACTAGTACTTAGATCTACACCAATAACGTATAGAAGTGTAGTATGAATTACAAAACCACAGGTACTCAATAGGCATCATTGGCTGATTGAGCTAAATCATGATATAAATATGATAGAATGTTAGATAACATAATTAATTCAAGGTAAAGACAAACTTGAATCAACTCCAACATCATTGTACATAATAAGTAAATAACCAAAATAACAACATAACATAAAAGATCAAACACATGCAATTATATCTACAAAATTGGCCCTCATAAGCCAATAAGTGTAGATGAGTAAATAACCCAACCCAGCCCCCGTAAGCCTGGAGGGTACATACATAGATAGTATAACCCGAACCACCATCTCTTACCAACTCTCAAGGTACAACCAAATTCTATCCATATTATGCCACATTACTACAAATTCTATTTTCAGACTTAAAATGGATACCTATATCATCAATATCATCCTCCATAACCAACATCATAAGCATCAACATCATCAATATCATACCACTAATATCCTGATTAATATCATAGTAATATCCGAACTCAAATCGGTAATTATATAATCAATATGATGATAATCTTTCAAACTTGAATTGGGTATATATGTCAACAATGTCATTATTAATATTAGAACTCAAACCGGTAAGTATAGCATCATTAATATCTAGATTCAAAACGGCAAGTATATCATCACATCATTATTAATATTCATACTCGAGCCGATAAGTATATTATCATATCATCAATATCTGAACTTGAACCGATAAGTATATCATCATAAATATCCAAAATCAATTATATATGTGTATATATATTCAATATTATAAGCAATAGTATAATCACTAGCATAATTGATAACATAATCATTAGCATAATCAATACGCCTCAACTCTCAATATTCAACCCATCATCAAAATCAAGTGCCAAAGTTTCTCAATATCACCTCAATAAGTAATTTTAAGACGTACAATAAGCGTATAAAAGTTTTCGATAGCTAACACAAATCTTGGCCTAAGGTGGGGTAAAGGGCCCACTTCTAAATCCCCAAAATCCACTACTAGGTAATTTTTATCCCAGACTAATATAAGGTATCTAAATCCACTTTTATATGTTAAACAAGCCTTTATTAGACCTAATATGGAAATTCTACTCATGATCTAAGCAACTAAGACAAAGCACCTAAATTATGGTTTTCGAATCACCGGTCCAACTAACCCAAGTATTGCCAATTTACTTGCCAACACCTAAAACCCACTCCAAATCTAACATAATATCGTAAACATACTATGACATAACTCAATATATGAAGAGGGAAAACCTAGCCTACCTGGACACAAAATAAAGCTAGAAGAATCCACTAAATCACTTACTTTCCCTTTCGAAAAGCTTCTGGAAGATGCCAAGCTATCAAAATCATAATCAAGATATCAAAACGAGAATAATGATACTCATATTTCACCATTGTGATTTGGGTCCAAAATACTCAAAAGTTCTATGTGGGTCCCGCTTACAGGAATCACGTTTCCAAAGTCAATCCAATATTCTTTTATACACAAAGAGTAATTATCCTAAACAAAAGAGTGAAATTTGAGATATATTAGTGGTAAAATTAAGCCGCCAATTTCTAGGGATTTGGGATAAGGAGTGGAAAAATCAATGATGAAATTAGAGTAATCTTACCTCAAATCCGCAGGAGAATCAAGAAATAATCATTAACAAAGCTCTTAAATTACTCACAAGCTTCAATCCCAAGCTATCTCATCTTTTCGGGTTTAAGTCTCAAGAGAATGGATGAAGAATAGGCAAAAACGAGCTGGAAATAGGATATTTATACCCTTTCTAGGTACTCGGGAGTTGTTATCGCGACCCGAGCCTTGCGATTGTAACTTATTATGGCTGTCAGAATAAGTCACAATCACGACCCAGAGTATCACAATCACGACATCGGGGTGGCCTGCCAAAGAGTCGCGATCGACTCCCCTTTGGCTCACTATTGCCATCGCACCAGAACAGTTGAGAGACTCGCTAAACCCTCGAGATTCATTCAAAATACCATATACACAAACAAAAATAGACTATTCTACCATACTAAATTTGACATTCAGAGTCAATGGCATAATCCAAATTTCCATCTAAGGTTATTTCGACTAAAAAGGGGTCCCACACTCAGATTTTATTTTCTTAACTTTCCAACCAATAGATCAAAATAAGCTCGGGTACCTCGGGACCCTAAACAAGAGTCCTTCTAGCCTAAAATTAATATTTTAGAGTTGTTGAAATAGTTAGAATTGGCAGATGAGGTTGTTTGACTAAAGCTTTTGCCTAGTATCCAATTCGAACTAACGAAGACTTCAAAATAAAGAATTGGCTCTAAAAATTAAACGAACAACCCAGTAATCAAACTATCAGTTTTAGTAAGTCATAAATGACTTGAGACATCCATATGAAAGCTCTAACGATAAAAATAAGTACTAATACAAAAAATGACTTGGAGGGTCATTATACTTAGGTCTTGTACCAATACACCGGTTAACCTGGGCTCTAATACTAATTTTTCATGACCTAATTTCTCAAATCATGATGATATCTACTATAACCCACCAGTAGGTAAGCCAACTCATAGTTTGAAGCTACTAGTAATGGACTGTCAAGAGAAATGAAGAAAGAAATGTAGAATAAATATATTAAAAGACTAAAATACATAATATAGTTCTAAAACCTGGTGGAATCAGTACAAGAGCTTCTAATATGACAAGACTACAAAATAAAGTAATAAATAAATATAGTGATACAACCCATCTCTAAATACAATATTGAGATTAGTCTAGTGCATAAGAGAGATGATAGTAATACTCTGAATGTTAGGATCTTACCCGACGTTTTTGAACTTTAGCCTCTCACAAAATGGAAAGAACTCATACTATGATTTACATAATGAAGAAATGTAGTATGAGTACAAAACATGTGCTACTCAGTAGGCAACTGTCGACTGAGTTTCAAAGATAATGAAAATATAAGTTATATACAAGCAGGAAAGTAAACTACACCCGGATATCCAAGAGACTAACATAGCAAAACTAATAAGATGATAAGGATAAACTGTCTTATTCTAGCTATACTCTGCGACCTAAGCACTATATCATATATCTATGGCCAATACACAAATAAAAAGTAGCAGGATATACTATTGTACAAGGCCAAGGAAAGGATATACAACATGAATAAATGAAGGAAGTGAGGTGTATACGATAATATCATAACTACTTATATATAGGTTTGTACTACAACAAGGCTAGTGTAATACCCCACAAATTTCTAGCTAAGCTTCTAACTATTTGTCATATGTGTATAGGTCCCAAAATAACTTTTTTAATCATGGATAAGTGTCAAAAAGATTTACCTAGCATTTAAAGTGCTTTCAATATGAAGAATGTTCATAGGAAAGACTTAGAGCAAAGTTGAATTAAAGGCTTTAGATATCGATGGAGTTTTGGTATTCGATCCTATAGAGGTAAACTTTAAATGTGTATAACTTGTGGAATATATTGATTTTAGAGCTCAAGACCCACCAAAAAAAAGATAATTGAGTCTGCTTTCCAATACATTTGATTTTTCCTTAATCTGATTCTCGAACAAAAAGTTATGAGCATTTTTGCGAGTGAACCGGTGAGGGTTCATGATAACAGTGTGGCATGCCCTGTGTGATCCAAGATAAGAGAGTAGTACACCCTGTATGCTCTGCGATAAGGGCATGGCACACCTATAGTCCCAGAAAGGCTAAAACTCACATTTTTCTTCAGTTTTTTGAGAGAAACTAGTCATTTAGGTCCTAAATCACCCTATAACTAATACTAGCACATTTTACCTCATCCCAGAACCCAAACACATGATTCCACTTCTCTCATACTCTCAAGTGTATCCAAATAGATTCTTCTCCAAAATTCAATCTTCCAAGGCTCAAATTCAAGATTCCTTCAAAGAGAATTCATCAAGTTCAAGTATGTGGAGTTTGAAAAAGGATATTCTTCCATCTTTGTGCCCAAAAGTTTGATTTTTAATAGAAATTTAAGACATTGATTTACTAGGATTCATACGCACTTTTCTTATGCTTTAAGATTATAATGTTTTTACATGAATTAAGTTTTATTTAGCACAAGATTTCATGTTTACTTATATTTTATCCAGGAAAGTGATCTTATACATTGAGTTTGGTATTTTGGCATGATTTTGTATGAATTGGTAAATGATTGTAATATTAAGCATCATTTACAAGAAGTTCAAGATTATTTGTTTAACTTACAAAGTATTACAACATGACTTAAGTTTCAGTTTGATCTTATGATCTCAGATAAGGCATGAAGTTCACAAGTTTCTTCATGAGTATGATTTAAGTAAGAAAAATATAGTTGGTTTTCATTTTTATAAACCCACATGCTACTTTAAGGTGAATTTCATAAGTATGAGCATACACATATATGTTTTGGGAGTAATATTTAGCACTGAGAGGGGAATGTGGGATCAACGTATCTTATTTTCGAGAAACTACGTCCATTGTAGGTTAAGGGACCTTGCCAGTGAGTGTTTCCTTGCCTCAATTAGTCCAAGTTTAGTGATCACTCCAAGATAAGGTTCTATACCGATGGCAAGTATAGAACAACCCTCCTCAATATGGATCAGACGTTAGACTTCATGCTAGATTATATGGTATATGTCGATTATGAAAATCTCCCACAAAAGTAAATATTTTAAAAACTAAGTGTAATGACTCGCAAGCTTTATTCAAATATTCTCTTATAATTTATGCTTTTGTTATTTCAACTTTTAGTTTTGTTCATGATCAAGCTGAGTTTATTTACACTTAGCATGCTTGTTTTAAGATTATGCATTAATTTAGTTTTACTTATTGCATTCACCCCCACATACTTAATACACTCTAGAAGTACAAACCATAAATACATCTGTGTGGCTACATTGTTTTGTAATGTAGGTATTAGTTGTATCCTACAACATCTTGATTAGCCAGTTCATTACTTCCAGCTAACAGGTGATGAGTTCTCTTTATTCGAGGACTCAGTAAGTTTGTAGATTAAATATTTTTTATTTATATTTATTAGGGATAGTTGGGGGTCATGTCCCATCTACCTATAGTCAATATTAGTAGAGGCTTTATAGAAAGTCAATTAGAGTTGATGTATTCAATTTCAGTTTTCTTTTGTATAAACAATATTACACTAAACAAGTTCAACTAAAAACAACTCTCTCACGTATTATTTCAAATTTAATGTAATTTATTTAGTTTATCATAAATTATGTAGTATCATGGGTTAGATTAGGGCCACTTGTGGTTTTAAACATTGTGTGACATCCAGGGGTAGTCCCGGAGTATTACAAACTTAGTATCAGAGCTAGAGTTCAAGTATCCTAGGGTGTTTGTGAATCCATGTCTAGTAGAGTCTTGCTAAATAGTATAGATACATCTGTACTCTTATTTGAGAGGTTATTAGGTATTTAAGAAATGTTCCCTTCTTTTATACTCTAGATCGTGCAGTAAAGCTGTCCTCTTAGAAACTTATATTGATTCATGTGTCACTCCAAAATATTCTAACTATGGCTCATCCTTGAGATAACATAAGTAGTAAATTCTAGTTCCTTTTGATATGATGCTCTCAAATTTATTATTAGTAACTTTAAAAACCGCACAAAGGGCTTGAGTGGAGTCATTTAATTCATTTTAAGTCCAGTTATTCAAAAGCAACCACTCTCACTCATGTAAGTCACGAGTATTAACCAAGGTATGATATGCTTCCAAACTCATTCTCAAAATTCTATGATAGATTGATCCCAACGCTATAAGTGTGAGTATAAGATTGTACCATTTATAGAGTGGTTTAAAGATTGGTAGGTTTAGACAGTATCATATGAATACAGGGGTGTATAGTGTATTGTGTGGTCGTAAAAAAGATTAGTATATCCATAAAATAAAAATATATGGGTACACTAAAGTTAGAAAAGAGGCTTGGTTTAAGTTGATTATGTGTTATTATAATAGAGGGTTGGTTTAAGTTGATTATGTGTTATTATGAATTTTGGTGTATTAATGTTTCCTTGATTCATATCTAATAGTTCAAGGCTGGTATAATGTAGGAGATGTTTAGTGACAAGAAAGTTAGGGATAATAATTGGCTAAAATTATATAGATGGATCTATGTATGGTATTGAGTTTTGATTGAGATGATATGCCTTTAGGTGTTAACTAAGGTGTAGTGAGCATGGTGTAGATTTCCTAGTGGATGTAGAGAAGGAGTTATTAGTTAAGGTGACTTGTGGTACGCTTGAAGAAGGAAACGAGTGTTGATGGGGTTTCATTATGCTAGAAAAGCATAGGTAATTAATGAAAGCATTAGGTTGTTAAGGATTGTTAATATGGGCTTCCCTTTGTGATTGTGAAAATAAAAGGGTTTTTCCAGGAACTTTTAGGTCTTTTCCCACTCCTTCTAAAGCTTAACCCACGTCGTTTAGGATTTTCTAAGGAGGGGGGGTATAAAAGACCCACAACCCTAATTCCATCAATTATCATAATTTAACTTAGAGGAACCAAAGAGAGGCAGTTTTATCTTCTACCCAGAAACAACTAGGGTTCTTCAAGCAAGTCTAATTTTCAAGAATATTTCTTCAAGGATTCTACTTCAGGTATATGGGATATTCATCAGTAGGTCCTTTCCACCCATTGAGTCCCTAGAACCCTCTAAACTTTCAAGTGTAAAACTCTTTTCTCTTTTATAGGGTTCTAAGTTAACCATGAATTTTATGAATCTCCTCTCAATTGTTCGATTCTAAACCATGAATAGATATTTCCTCGTGATGATTATGTTTCCATATATTTGATAATGCAAATGTCTACATCATGACTAGTTTTTAAAATATGGGATGTTATTCATTATTTTCTCATACCATGGATTGTTCAATATTTGCTAAGATTTGTTTGCATTAGTTTATGCTGCCAGGTTATGAACACCCAATACCTACGAAAATCATGCGTGTTACAATTTTCATGTTTCAATCATTCATATTATTCTTGTATCATCAAAATTCAGAATATCATCATAATGAGCACTAATTAATATCAGATCATGTGAAATGAATAAAAATACTAGTGTCATTTAGTTGGGAGTAAGACTTAGCACTGAGTGAACACAGTGATGACGGCTCCCCCATCAGTTAGGCATGAGTCATTAGTAGCAATCCCTAAATTCTAGACCTATGGCACCACCGTAGATTTTGAAGGGTCCCCTATCATTAGAGGCATGACATCCTCATCCTTTGAGACATAATATTAGTGGATCCACGCCAGCTAGTATTGGTACCCTTAGCAAGGTACTAACATCCATCTAATTAAGGTTACTAGTTGGAGCCCAGTTTCGTTCAGATTGGGGTATGTTGGTAGTAGTTAGCTCCCACAGTCTTAGTTCAGTATTCAGGTTATACCAGTTTAGGCTTGCATGACTAAGTGTCCAGTCTATCAATTATCCAGTTAATCAGCTTTATAGATTATTTCAGTACATGCTCTACTTGGTCTTGCATTCGATTTATATGTCCCTATATTTATGTTTAGTACAACTATATATATACACATCAGATAGTCCTTATCTTGCATACCAGAACATTCAAAGTACTGACAACATACTCTCTTTTGCACTATATTGATATCACAATATAGGTTCGGATGCTCAATTCCCAGATCGCACGTAGTCCATTCCTGTATCACTCAACAATAGTTGTGGTGAGTCCTCATCCTACGAGGGCAAATTATCTATAGTTACTTTCATTACTTTTTTTATTACTACCAGTCGGAGGTTGTTAGGGGTTTGTCCCATTAACTTCCCATTTTAGAGGCTTTCAGATAGTCAGACTTAATTTTTGTTTTTATTAGATGTTCATATATATTGAGTAATTGTTTATGTATTATACCTTATTATTTTTCCCCAATTTAGCTTTCGCATATCATATTATGTTACTATTATCTTCCGTGCTCACAGCAGGTATGTACTACCTCACATTTTTGGGCTAGAATTTGAACCATCGATCCTACGTGTATTGATCCGAAACCAATGATTTCCTTGACCAAATAAGTTTCATGATGAATGACCTGTGTATAAAGTATTTTCGATGCGAATCATGGTCATAGGAAACACTTAAAGAAAAGTCGAGTTGAGACCGCTTGTATCAATTTAGTTTTAGTATCTAATTCTACAAGAGTCAACTTTAAACGAGTGTATTTCCTAGTATATATATCAGATGTATTGGAAAGAAGACCCGATATCTGATTATGTTTTGACTCATAAGATTCACATTGTGATTTTAAATTTCATTATTTTGACTAGGATTGTTGAAAGATTTCAAGGTGATTATTGAGCATGAAGTTTTGTTATGAGTTTCTATGAATTGAAGCATAAATTCTAAGTTTTAAATACAAGTATTGAGTTTACAAGAAGATTATGCTCTTAAGCTTCATTGATAAGTTTTATGACACAATTTAAAACAAGGATTGATATTTTGATCCTAAGATAAGATATGAAATCCATAGTTGTTCATCTTGATTATGATTTAAAAGTGAAGAGAAGCATAACTAGTTTTTATCCCATAAACCCTTATGCTATTTTAAGGTAGATTTCTTAAAGTATGAGCATATAAATATTTTGGGAGTAGTATTTAGCACCGATAAAGGAATGCGGATGAGTTTATTCTAAATTCCTAGATACTACAAGCCACCGTAGGTTAAGCTTTTTTTCAATATGGATGAAGTTCAGTGATCACTTAAGTTAATGTTCTATTGCGATGGCAAGGATAGGACAACTCTCCCTAAGTGGGTAAGGCGTTGGACTCTATTGTAGCTCACATGGTTTATGTCGGTTAGACGAATCTCACACAAAGAAATTAAAGTAAAGATTTTAGAAACAAAGTGTAATGACTCACTAAGTTTATCAAATTATGCTTTATTATTCATGTTTTATGATATTTCAGCTTCAGTTTTTATTCATGATCAAGGTGATTCCTTTTACACTTAGCATGCATGATTTAAAAGTATGTTCACCTTGAGTTTTACTTATTGCATTCACCCTGACATACTCAGTACATTCCAATGTACTGACCACATATATGTTTTGTGGCTACATCCCTTTATGATGTAGGTACCTGTTGTAGCCCATACTTCATAATAAATAATTAGCTTCCATCCATCTGGTGATGAGTTCTTTTTATTCTAGGACTCGAGTCAACTACAGTTCCAGTATCATATGTTTTATTCAATTGTATTGATTAGGGGTAATTGGGGGTCATGTCCCGACTGGCTATAGTTAGTATTAGTAGAGGCTTCATAGACAGTCAATCAAAATTGATGTATTCAGTTTCAGCTTTCTTTTGTATAATCCAGTGATGTAAATGTTTTAAGATATTTTGTTTTGAACAAGTTCAGCTAATGACATCTCTTTCGCTTATTATTTCCCATTTTATGCATTTTATTTCATTGCTCACAAGTTATGCCAGTATCATGGGTTAGCTTAGGATTACTTGTTGTTCTAAGCACCGTGTGACATCTAGAGGGTAGTCTCAAAGAGTTACAAGGTACCAAACCATGGGTTTTCTTGGGATCACTTGTGACTCTAAGTACTGTGTTACGACTAGGGGGTAATCTCGAGTCGTGACATTAGACTATCTTTGTCTTATCTATATTCATTTCTATCTATGGTTGTCTTTCATTGTTTATCTTTATTGTGCTCTGGATGTTAGGCTAAGGGTGCGATCTCCATCTCATGATGGGCTAAATATACCCATCACGATTAGGCCCAGGATCAGGTTGTGACAATATATCTCCTTGTTTCACTCATGAAACGGTCAAACTCACATAACCTTCATACATACACGCTAAGGGATATACAACTACCCTCTAGCCATGACCTACAGGGACAATTATTGTCCATGTATTAAACCCTCAAATACAGGTGTCTACCAACCTTGTTCTATCAAAAACTCATGAGAACATTCTAAATACCGAACATTTAATATTTAGAAAGTAAGGTTGGTCAAAATCACATGACAATCATAAATCATTTGCTAAGACCACACTAAACAACATGCACTAATAAGCCATACTGCAAAGTAGTTAACATGGACATATAGTACAAATTAAACTGAACTACAATACCATCACCCACCTCAAACCAAGCTTGCACAACTTCTTTATGCTAGAGCTTTGCCCTTCCATGCAATTTCTGTTTGCTCGTGATCTAGAACATACATATAAATACATAAATAAAGAAATGGCCTAATATGTCGGGATTTATAACTCACGCTCAACTCCTAAGGTAAAATTCATGATCATTTCCGTACCATCTAGGACTTTTCCATCCTAATTCACTTAAAACTATAAATTTCACGGATAAGCTAGTGAGCTAAAGGAATACAAGGGTAAATTAAATGTTAATAATCAAAATTCATCAGCATATTCCTTAATCTTTCCCGTTGCACCAATAATTAACAAAAATCTTCCCTAAAACCCTCTATGAACTCCATGAATAAACAATTTTAAGGCTTAATAATTAAATATGAGTTAATATGGATGAACTCCTTATGTTAATGAAGCCAAACAAAGAAATTCTGGCGTGTTTCATCCTAAATCTCCCTTCTTTTGGGTCACGACCCAAACCAAGGCCTGGTTATGATGGGTATCTCAAGTCCGTCGAGGATCAGAGACCACCCTATTTTCCTTAGCCAACCAGAACACAATGTAACTAATAGCAGATGAATTTTGAACATATAGCAATATAGAGCTGAGTTCCAAACATATAACAAGATAGAGTTGAGTTCCAAACATATAACAAGATAGTTAAACAACTAACTCAGAAAGAAATTTAAGAACTTTAACATCCATCCCAATACACAGTAATCTACGAAACCTCTGATAACTAAGAACAAACTAAATTAGGACATACCCCCGACCATAGCCAAGATGAGTCCAAAAGGAATAGTCTAAAACATGAATGAAACAAAACTATGAAATAAGGGTTTTTCAAAGAATGAAAGCTCACCACTTCAAAACTGACTCACAAGATATCCAAGAATAACCTATCACTGTGCAGGGAAAGCAGAAGTGTCTCTGTTCCCTACATCACGTGGGGATACAACATTCGAAGACGGTTAACTGGGTGGGTGCTAGCATGTAACTCAAGATAAGGATAAAATAATGTCAATTCTAAATCCATTCTAGACTTTATGTACATGCTCACATACATGCATCCCTACATATATGTATATATATAAGATGTTGGGATAGGGAACAAGGTTTAGCATGCAATTTAAAACCATTAACCTGGACTATGTAGCTCTAACCATCCTAAGGGCACCAATGAGCTCTATAGGTTTATCTCTCCCTACTGAAAGGGTCCTAGTGCATGTTAGACATATGAACCAGGAAAATCCAAAGATGATCCAGGTAATGCCTTGACCCCAGCCAATCCAAAATATATATAAGTGTGAACTAATACACACAGTCGTAAATACCCCCACATCGGCAAATGTGGTTTCCAATATCCGTTCCCCCGAGACCTCCACCTACCATGATGAGCTTCAAAACCCCCATTAAGCCCAATTAAAATAAGTTTCACATAAACCATCCATTTAACCAAGGAATTATCTATTAAGGCATTAACCACATGTATCTTCATACCATTACACTTGCAAATTTACAATTATGCTATTCCAATTCCATAAACTTGGGGAAGTGGCACAACCCCCTTGTTCATTAAATTAAGTTTAGGATAAAAAACATGACCAATAAGGCCTTCAAAAACCTTTTATCCATTTAACCATTTATGCAATGTAATAGTTTAGAGAAGTAAGCTAAATCATGGGATTAACCATATTTCAAATCCAATTAGCAAGTGAGTTGAGAGGACACAATTTCCAAAATGAAATTCCAAACCAAAATCATCAAGTTGGGGGAATACCTCGACCCCCATCCTATTCACCATACCCATGCACCCTAAGAGGTTTCAAACTATATTCATAAAACATGAACATTTGCATTAAACCCATGGGAGTGCAAATCAAGTAACAATCCTTCCAAAACCCTCAACCCAAATCAAAATACCTATTCAAATACACATGAATAAACACTTAAATACATTCTTTAAGTAAAACAATTTTAAGTGGAGAGGTACATGCCTAAAAGTATTAGGAATTATGGAGGGAAATCAACCTTTGAGCCCTAGATGATCAACCTTGAAAAACCCTAGCCTTGTTCTTTCTTTGAGAAATTTAAGAGAAGAGAGCTGTATTTTGTTGTGTTATGGATGATAATGAGGTCCCCAAATGATTTTAAGGTCGTGGATTATAATTGGGGAAAGAAAAAAATATCCAAAGTGCTATTAAATTGTAGAAGAAAACATATTGCCAGTCATCATAGGTAACCTTACGACTCGAAGGGTCACCTAACGACTCGTCGCCACTACTTATGGTCTAGACAGTGACTCAGGGCACCTTCATTGTTTAGGTTATGAGTACCACCCTACGAATAATGACCAGATATTACGACTTATTAACTCCCACTCGAGATCAGGACAGAAACATTACGCACCTATATTGGTATGGTCACGAGTCCCTCACCATGACTTGTAACCATACTTTATGGCTCATGAGGTCCAAATCATAACCTCAATAGGAATATAGGAAAACCTGGGACACTTACTGGCCAGGATACGATTGACACATTAAGACTCGTAAGGAGTCTCCATGACTCTTCACCTAGGTTGTGACCCAGGCAGTGAGCTCAAAGCTCAGAATTTTTAGAGGCAAAATCTAGGGTGTTATATTTTACCCCAAAATGAGTCTTAAAAAAATAAACTATTTTGGAAATATTTTAATAAATTAGAAATTTTCACCGCTATAGCGGTACCAACTGCTGCAGCAGTCATTGATAACCGCTATATCGGGAATTCCTCTTCTATGATGCTTGTCACTATAGCAGTGTGCTAACTGGTATAGTTGACTCGATGGAACATAATGTCCTTATTCGATAAAAATTCTCACTTTTTCCAATACACCTTAAACTTGGGAGGTTTCGAACAATATCCTTTATTCTAAGACCGATTCCGAGAGTTTTACTTATTCAAATTCGATCCCATAAATTTTTACGGGTTTCTTATCATCTCAAATAAATAGAAATCAAGACAAATACAACTATCACATTCCAAATTATTTCCAGATGTTCCTAGGCCACACCTCACTTTGAAATCAATCAAAACTAGCCTAGTCTAAAATTTGTAACTTCTAAACCAAAAAAAAATTGGACATAAAATTTTAAATATAGGACTTATACGTAATGAAGGATAAGGTCATTACAACTGCTAAACCTAAGGAGGCAAAAGAAGATGATCCAAACCACCTGATCAGTTTGAAGGGCTTCTAAACTAGTTAATTAGGTTGAAGGTGATCTTAAATCAATTGATTTAGTTGAGAAGGATAATGAAGAAGAACTTGACCTAGCTATTTAGATTGAGGTAACAACTCATGAGAAGGTCCTTGAAATAATAGATCAAGTTGTCAAAAATATAGTTGACGTTCTTGAATAAGATGTCCCTAAAAAAGTTATCCCAGAATAAGAGATTGATGTGTTATCTATTGTTGTAGATCTCAATGTTGAGAATCCTAGTGAATGTGAAGATATTAATTTGGTGGTTGACATATTTTAAGACAATTTAGTTTTTTGTTTCTTGATGATAGTTTTGGATGTAAGTAGACACGATAATTTCTTTTATTTCTGATGGTGTGTGATGGAGGATTATAAATAATTTATTTGACTGTCTTTATATGTTTTTGTAGTGGCTTGGTTGATGCTACTGTGCTAAGGTTGAATGAATTTACTTATGCTTACTATTTTATATTGAGTGTAGTGATTATGAATTGCTTCCTTGATGCTAAAATGTTATGGTTGGGTCATTGGAACCTTTATCGGCTATTAACAAGATTAAGTTTTATTATCTACTACACCACTTTGATAATCGGTTGATAGTATATGATGATTAGAATCAATTAACAATCAAAAGATTTGAACTTAACTCCAATACAAATGTTATAGATACACAAATATTTTTGTATATATAATTCAAAATAAATCACATGCCCAAAATGAAAAAAAATCAAATGTACTATAGGTCAATTACACATTTTCAAGTAGCAATCAATACTAGTAAACCACATATCAGCACCTCCAATCAATTAACTTTTTCTCCAACAACAATCAACCTTTGTTTAGGTTGATCCATCTTGATCTCTGTTTCTCTCGACAGACCTTTCATATAATCCCTTTACTCTTTAGAATCTATGAGCAATGTCCTAATCAAAGATCTATTCTCTTTAGATTTTATTAGATTTTTCTTTATTTCAAACTTTGTTAAGGTTAAGCCTTGAAAGTGTTGGTAGAGAAGTAAAATTATGAAGAACACAATTAGGGAGACACCGGAGTACGTTTATTCTATCCTAATTGCTTATTCCTACATGATTTATACTCTAAATCCCAGTTCCATAAATATCATTACCATTGATAAAGAAAGGGTGGTTTGTACATTATTTTTTAGATTATGAAGCTTCAATTTGAGGATACTCCTACATAAGAAAGATCACACCAATGGCACATTCTTACATAGAAAGTATGACGGTGTGTTGTTGATTTCCATCATAAAATATACTAAGAAGCACATATATCCAACTACATTTTGTATGGACGAGAAAAATGATGCATCATTGGAATTGTTCTTTAGGAAGGTGAAGTTGATGGTAGTCGATAAAAGTCAATAATTTGAGTTATATATTATCTTGATGGGCACAAGAGCATAGCTGATTGAATCATCAAAGTTTATAAGCATGTTCATCATGGTCTATGCATGGGACACCTTGGTGAAAACCTCTAAAAGAGTTGCCATTGTGGAGATTATCTTTCATGTCAACTATAATAGTGCCAAAGCATATAGTCTCAAGAAGTTTAATGGTCATTTTCAATACTTCAAGCATAAATGTCCCACAATTGTTCCATCTCTTGAGGAATTAAATTTATAACATAAAGCAGGACACATTTTTCAACCAACATGTATGATGTGATAATCACAAACATCTTTTAGTTTCTTCATGCTATGTTGAAGAATGAGAGTGAGTACTCCATGTCTTAAATATTTGATTTCACTGCTAGAAATTTATATAGAAATTTAGGTAGGGATGTAAATAAATTGTCAATTCAAATACCATGTTTGTCTGAGTGGCTGAAAAACACATAAGGTAAAGATGATCGAAGGGGATTCCTTACATGTCAATGATATAAATGGAGATGCCGAAGAATTTATAGTAATTGGTTGTGGCCTGACTATCAAAGTTAATTTACTTAACAAGACATGTTTTTGTAGAGAATTTGATGGTGAAAATACCTCTGTTCTCATGTGATGGTAGCCCTTAGATTGAATTATAACTTGTATATCTCATATGAACTAATTTATCGTGAAAGGTGTGAACATTAAGACCAACTTTACGAGATTTAAATCATGTTGCCTCATAAAGTATACACAAGTGTATGCGGTCATTAAGCTAATAAAGTGACTCAGAGAGCGAGATATCGAACCCACAGAGACTTAAAATCTAACTAGTTCAAATTATTTGCTCAAGCTATCAATTCTCAATATTTGGATAATTGTTGATTATGCTACTAATTATACCAAAGAAAGAAAGTAATAGAAAAATAAACATTGCAGAGGTTGTTCCTAAAAAAGTTGAGCCCTAGGGATATGATACTTGCATAATTTTGTCATATCTTTATGTTGTTGATAAACTTATTTAAGATACATACCAAATTGTTGACTCAAGGAATTGATATTATGGTCGTGGGCTCTTGAATCCTCTAATCGCCTATCCTGATTAGTCTTCTGATTACATTGTTGAGTGAGGATAGTCAAACTTATTTGAATGCATTTATTTATTTATCTTCTTGCATATGAGGAAAGTAGGGAAAACTAGGTACATTTCTATTACACACACAAATCTATCGGTGTACACATCATACTCTCCTTAACTCAGATTCAATTCCTAATCTCCGTCTCTTGATTTCCTTTAGAATTTATTCTTTTATCCTATTACTTGATAAGCAACAGAATAGTAAGTACAAAATAAGAGAATAAAACATAATTAGAATTTGTAATAACAATTTATATAAAGATGATGATGTTCTCACTATGGCTATAACCCTAGAAAGAGAGATTTTTTTTATTCAATATCAAATTACAAAGTTATATTGTATGAATGTACAAGAAATAAAGAAGTAATCCTAGATAATATGGCTTTTAATCTTGCTTTGTACCTTCACAATACTCTCCAAACAACAGTAATTTTGCCCTAAAAATGTATAAGGATGGGATATTTAAAATATTTTAAAACATCTAAGAACCCCATCCATGTTGGACTACACAAAGGGGATTTTTTCCTTGTTACTAATGGCTCATTGTGCAAGGTGTTGTAACTTGCCTAGGAGCTCATGCTATAACGTCTATTTGCTTTCCCTAGAATTTAATTTTAGGGTGTAAATTTTAGAAGGAGTATATGTTTTATCCCTATTCGTGTTAGAACTCGCTCCGCGACTCTCTGGCTTTGAATTGGAAGATTTTTTTAAGAAATCCTTTCATTTTTGCTTCACTTTAGTTTCTTTTTAGCTCTTTTATCCTAAACTGTATAAGCACCATATATAAGTGATAAAAAATAAAATAAAGCATAATTTACTAATAACAAGCTAAATTATCCTACAAATAAATCATAAATAAAGGCAAAAATTAGTGAAATATAATGTATCTCAGATCCACATCACCCATACTTTAACCATTGTTCATCTTCTAACATCCACTAAATAGTTTTAGCTTAAACTCCACTTCAATAGGCAACATCAATAGGTTAATTTTACCTAGAGTTACCAAGATATGTTAAACATGGAAGTAACTCTTATAAAAAGGAATTCGAACAATTCAAACTAGATAATTCTATCAAGATAATATAACCTCTAGAACCGACTCTTCACTCAATACACAAGGCAAATAATCATATACTCAAGAAAAGAAGTCAGATAGACCACCTAAGTTTACATCACTTATGTGAGCTCACATTTCAAGAGAGATGTCTCCTTACATATTAACAATATATCACAAACTTTGGGACATATAATGAAACAATAACACCCACTCTTACAAAATAGTTCACATGAATACAAGATATACCATATGATTGCCCTTAGTGTAATACTCTATTGACAAAAACGATACAAACATGAGATAACAAGGTCTTTTAAAGGTTTTATTATTGGCTAAAGGGCCAATCAGAAATATTTGGTTAAAATAATGACTACTCTCCCTATGCATTTTAAGACTTCTACTTTATGCTTTTACGCCCTTTTTCCTTATGTATCCAAATTTTCAATCCTTGATTTTTATCTTTCATTCCTTTTCTTTAAGAACTCACCTATTTCTCATACATTATTAGCAAGGAGTAACATTTTCTCAACTTAATTTTTTTCAAACTTTTTATCTTGTTCACCTTACTACAACGACTATCTTTTTATATATTAGGCACCTTTTTACTTTTCTTCTTTTCTTTCCACACTAATTCTCATTTATTCACCATTATTTTCCCTTTAGTTTTAAGTCTTAGCTTAAAAGTGCACCAAAATCTTTTTTGATTAAATTAATGCAACATTGATCGACAAAGAAAAAGGGCTAAGTACCTAAGGGTATGGCATAGTGGTCAATAAGGTGGATTGAGAGCCTGAGGTCTCTGGTTTAGATCCCAACAAAGAAAAAAAAAACTAGGTGGTTCTTTCTATTTCTTTTAGTCTTGGTGCATAGAGTTACTTGATATTTGTTGTTGGTGTACGAAAGTTGACCCAAACACAACAGTTATCAAAGAAAAAAAGCGCTAATTAAGGGGCTATCCAAGAAATAGGCTAAATATGCTCAAAAAGGCTTACTATAGATAATTAAAGGATAGATAAAAATATAGCCACAAATTAGCTTAACAAGAAAAATCCTAAACCATATCCTACAATCAACACGTGGTTTCACTTTGTACACACACCCAACAAGTTTTAGATATTTACATAAAACATGAAATATACAATTCTCACCATACAATGGCAAGTAAATTATAAAATTGACTCACTATCAACTATCTACCTAACGATGAAATTCAATTCAATGAAATGTTCTTAATCCCTTTTTATCCATTTAGAGTCAATGTTAGAGCCTATTGATGTGAGGCTAAAAACTATGTTATTTCACTATAATTCGTCTTACATTTGTTCTCTTTTTATTGTCATCTTGAGCTTAAATAATGTGAATTACACTTATGCTTGGTGTTTTATTTATGTAGGAGTGTATTGGGGTATTTAAAGTTTAAACAAGAAGAAAAAAAGCATGAAATAACAAAAAGTAACCAAGAAAGAATCAACGTTGCAAAGCATCACAATCGAGTAGAAAATGGCTAAGTGGGGTGAAGGATCGTGCCAATGCCTTGCTTTGGGCTAATGGAACAATTTTCACACTATTTCTAAAGATTCTTCCAGCCTAGATCGCACCACCCCCTTGATTTAGGTGAGTGGCACCAATTTTATCAACAATCTAAAGTTTGAATTATTCTTCGTGCCACTGCTCAACTTTTGAGCAGTGACACAGGTGGGTATCTATCCTAACCCAATTGGGATTAGTTTTTAAAGTTCTAACGGTTCCTAATTCTATAAATACCTCCTTTCCACATATTTTATAATTATCAACTGACTTGGGGAAGCCAAAGGTTAGGGCATAGTTCAAGAAGAAGGTCTCATTTATTTATTTTATTTTATTTTCAATTTCTACCTTGTTAATTAATGAAATGATCTCTTCTTCCAAAGAGATTCATGAGAAGTTAAACCTTTTAATTTCTATGGTTGTGATTGAACATGCGAGTTGAAGCTTGAATATCATATAATCTATTTTAATTTCCATATATGGAGTTATTTATTTCTTCTTGATTTCAGTTATTTGTTTGCTTGATCACTTTACAAATAATGTCTAGGGCTTATTTGTTGGACTTGAAAAAGGAAATGCCAAGTGTAAAATGAGAAAATAGGGCTAGTTCATAAACCTTTGAGGGAAATAGAATTGATTTGTCATTGAGGATTGAAATATACCCTATGACCTAGCTTAGTTGATATAGATGGTATTTTCATGCATTTCACTATTAATCAATGATGATGGAAATATAGGCTTTAAGGATAGCCTAGTAGGCTTAGAGTTGTTTGAAAACAGCTCAATACGCCAAAAATGAATTTTTACCTAGTAACTCCAGAAATTAATTAGGTGTATGATGAGATAGCTCAACTGGATTGCATCTTTTTCCTCAACTGGATCATAATTTACGAATTCTCCAACTTACCTACAATTGTAATTTTTTCCTTATTAAAACTCAAACCCTCTCAATTACTTGTCACTTATTAAATAGGTAAAATAAGAATTCAAAGTAAAACTTTTATTCGTCAAATCTCTATGGGTACGATATCTAGACTTACATCCTTTATTACTTGCGCCGTAATGTACACCTGCGTGTGCAATAGCATAACAAGTTTTTACTGATGTTGCTAAGGATTTGATTTGAGATTAATACTATTTTGAGTTTTTATTGAATTATTCAGATTTCACTTTTTTGTTATTTTTGTTTCTTTTAGTGTATATGTTAGTTTATGCTAAACACCCAGAGTCAAGGCAATTCCTTAATTCTAATTGACCACGAGCTTGAACATACTATTAGACGATTGAGATAGATAGATGATAATATAATCAATCCTAATGCCCCAAATGATATGGAGGATAGGGATATAGTCTAATCTCTCCCACACCAATGTTTTATTGTTAAATTTTGTGAGGCCAAATCAACAATAAGCCTCTAAATCTAGATATCATTAGAAATTTAATCTTAAAGAGGGAATGGTGTGACTAGTTCAGAACACTTGTCAATTTGAGGATAAATCATATGAAGAACCACATAAGAACCTACAAGAGTTTACCAAGTTGAGTGACAAATTCCACTACCAAAATATTTAAGATGAATATTTATGTTTACACTATTTCATTCCTAACTGATTGGGGAAGCCAAGCAATGGTTGTAGAATGAAATGACAAAATTTATCATATTTAGGAATGCATTGTTTGAAGAGTTTCTAAACAGGTTCTTCTCACCTAAAAGAATAAAAGAACTCAGAGATTAGATTATGAGTTTACACAGAAAGATGCCAAATCCATTCTCCAAGATTGGAAGAGATACATGGAATATTTGAGAGATTACCTATAATACTAGCAGCCCAAGGAGATTATTGGGCATAATTTTATTGAAGGATTGAGGCTAGACTCTAAGTCTTTGTTAGATGCTACAACTTAATCGAAAATTTTATTTAAGAGTTATGAAGAAATAGAGGCATTGCTTGATCTTTTGGGAGATACATAGTTACTGAAAATCTTAATGGAGAGGAGAATGGTGATTTTAAAAGAAAAACCCTAGATACATGGCATCGACGTATGGATATTCAATGTCTGTGACTAGCCAGTTTCCCTCTATTGATTCCACTTCTCAATTCCATCCTCTAAATTCTCTATCTAAATAAATTCCTAAACCTAATGTAGCTCTAATTGGAAACTATGCGACCATAGCCAATCCTTCTGCCAAGGTAAAGAATCAAGAGCCTGATATAGTGTCTATCCGCCTAGAAGAATCAAGAGCCTGATGTAGTGTATATCCCTATTAAAAATATGTATTTCAAGAATGGGATTCTGATAGTTAAATGGACTGAATGAGCAGTGTATCAAATGAATATCATTGAGAATCAACAATTTACTATTGTGGGTAAATTCTCATATGGTGTGCCTAAGTTATCAGAACTAAGAGAAAAAATTCCATTATAAAGTGGCATAAAAGGTAATTGTAAGGTTAAATTCATCCATAATAGGGATATTCTAATTAGACTAGAATTAATTGAGGATATTATCAACATTATGTCTAAGAGTGCTTATTACATTACTTCAAAAGATGGTTAGTCGTATCAATTGCGCCCTCTGATATATGATTCCAACTTTAAGCCAGATGAGGAACCACATAAGTGATAGCATGGATTTCATTCCCTGATCTTCTCCCAACATTCTTTGTCTCAAAGTCATTATTTTCATTAGGTTATGTTGTTGGTAGTCCCCTGCATTTAGATATAGAAACAATCAATAAAAATCAGGCAATTTTTGTAAGGGTAAAAGTTCAATTAGATTTACTGTATTAAAGACCACAATATGTGATGAAGGAAATAGAGAATGAACATACCAAAGAAGTTAGGAGCATTAAAGTGAAGATTAAATATGATATGATTCCTAACTATTGCAAGAAGTGAAAACTACAGGGACATGAAGAGGATGAGTGTAGAGTACTCTATATAGAGCTTAAGAAGAAAGCATCAACATATGAAAGGGGAGATGTTCTAGAAAACCATAAAAAGTAGCAGGGGAACTATCAGGAGTAATCACAAGTGCAACATCACATTGGCTGGAGATTTGGTAGAGGCCATAGGAGATGGAATCCAACTAATAGAAGATTTTTCAAGAATAAAGATGTTGAATATGTTCTAAGTAATAGTCTTGAAAGTGCTGAATTTTCTAGGAATGTATTACTACGATTAATCCCTTTAATGTGTTGATTGAGGGATCACGGGGAAAAAGGGTGAAAGATAAAGAAAGTGATGGGAAAAAGAAATAGGAACTTTATAAAAAATACTTTTGAGTCAGTGGAGAATAGGGTAGAAACACAAAAAAAAATCAAAAAGATAGTACACCAAAGAAGCAACAAAATATCAAAGTCCACAAAAAGGGGAAAATAGTTCAAAATTAGTTGACAAAGTTGAAGAAGAACCTAAATTTTCTAGAGAAATTGTTACATCAGCTAAGCATCAAATAATTAACTAATCAGCCACAACACCATCAATGCAGTTTCATTGGCAGTTTTGGTATATGATTGTCAAGGAAAAGAGCAACTTATAGATTTATGTCGTTTACAAAACTTATCATGTGATAATGATATGGTGGAAATAGAGAATACCTTACTTGATTTAGGGTAGAAGAACATATTAAAGATTAAATCAGTGCCAGTACAAAAGAGCCCCACAAGTACTTTACATGATATAGTAACTCATCATTCTGGGATACTCCTGCAATAACAAATGAATCATAGGGCAATTTTATAAAACACGATAAGGTGAAAATGATAAGTAAATAGAGTCCATTAGTTACAAGTAGATATATCTCCAAAGTAAGGCAAAAAGAGTATCAAAGAAGGGAAGAAATAAAATACAAAACAATTACCTAAGAGGGTAAACTCAAAAAGAAGTGTGGTGACTAATAAGATTGTTAAATGATGATGAAAGCTATATTTTGAAATATTAGGTCTGTAAATACTCAACAGGACTTTAATAGACTCCAAATGCTTAATAGGTTTCACAATTCTTTTTAATAGCTCGTATGGAGCCTTTTCAGTAAGTTGGGTAGATTCAAATATTTAGATGAAAGTTGAACATGCATAGTGTTGGACCCAATATTTTTGGAAAATATTGGTTCTTTCTAAAAGATGATGTAGAAATGGAAATTATAAGTGACTCAAATCAGAAAATATCTATTAAAATCCTGATTCTAAAGGACCAAAATCATATGTTGATTTCGATGGTTTATGCTAAGTGTGCATAATCTGATAGAATCTCTTTATGGAATAACATCCATAATCTGGCTAACACAAATATACAATGGATAATTAGAGGAGATTTTAATACTTTGTTGAATCAAGAAGACAAAATAGGGGGTCTTCCAGTTACACTTCAAGAGATGGAGGATTTTGTAACGCCTCGAGTCTATACCCCAGATGATACACGTTGCTTATGATCCCGAATGACACAAGCTAACCCATGACTGATATTTGCTGTGAGCACTAAAATATGATATTGTAATAAATGCAGAATAATAGGAGGAAATGTCATAAGGTTCGAAACAATTGAAATACTGATGAATATATCAAGTTGTAATAATAATCTGTAAAACTGAATACTATCTGAAAACTAGTCTAAAAATCCTCTTACTGAATATGTCTAAAAGTAGAGTTGATGGAACAATCCCCCAACTAACTCCATCTACTAAAAATCTGAAATAAAAGAATATCCTCGCATGATGAGGACTCACTGCTAATCTACTGCTGCTGGCTGAATCTAAATCTATCTATATGCGGTTGGGAACCTGAGTGTCTAAACCTATGATATGAGACATCATAACACAAATAAAGAGTATGCATCAGTACGTAGAATGTACTGGTATACTAGATGAGGTGAGGCTGAATTCAAGGGTTTATATTCATGAACAATAACTGACTGAATGATATAGAGTAACTGAACATGAGAGTACATGGATAATCTGTAAATGCTGTAAATAATGAGTATGCAATACTGTGCATATACATGAATACTATAACTGAGCTTTTCCGAAGCTAAGTACTGAGTTCAGAAACTGAGTAACTGATAATCTGTGATTACTAAAATTGATTGCCTGTATCTGACAGTACTGATTCTATAGAACTGAACTGAGTTCAATTCTGAAGACTGAGACCAAAACTATAGGAGGTAATCATATTACCGATATGCCCCAAATAAGATAAGATAACTGAGTTGGGGTCTAATCTGTAACCCCAATTGGAAGGGTGTCAGTACTGTACCACGGGTAAAGACAACTGAAGAGATACCCTCATCTGGCAGGTACTCTAATGAGAATGGTGGAACCCTCAACTGACAGGTTAAAACACCTCATCAACCCTCAATTGGCCGGTTTGATGTCTCAACCTATGCTGGCTACGTAGTTCTGGAATGCAAGGATTACTTCTAAGGATCACACACTCTACTGGCATGTGAGCCCCCATCCTTGAGTTCACTCGATGCTGAATCCTACTCCCAACTAAAAGACACTAAACTAATTATACTGAACTGAACTAGATTGATATTGAGATTATTGAGTTTTCCTGAGTTCTATAACTGACTGAGTTCTGTAACCGAGTAAGAGTAGTACTGATCGTGACATGACTGAGAATATTATATTAAATTCCACTGGCTCTAAGTAAACAACTAAATTATCGGGTATTAAATACCCCCAGGACTCGATGGCATAAAAGTAAAGCATAGCATAATCTTGAATAACATAACATTGCCCACTTGTTCATAATTCATCCATAGAGACATTTTATCAAACACTTGTAAGGTATCTACTTATACATAAATGGGGAATACATGATATCATATTATAATGGCACTATTTCATTCACCTAGGCATTTTAACAAACACATGTGGAGCATGCTTGAGTTATACAATAATCAACACATATAGTTTTCATGGCTACATCAATCAACTTGCAAATTGAAGAGTTTATCATGAAGATCATGTAATTCAACACATATAATGATTAATTGCATGAAAGCTTGTAATTTAATCATGGACTAAGAGCCAACAATAACATGAACATGAATTCAATTCAATTCAGACATGGAAGTTCATAATTCAACAATCTTGTTTGAAAATGAATTCGTGGACTCTATGGGTGAAAGGAACCCATACATAAACACCTAACATACCTTGAAATATTTGTTCTTAAAGGTTCTTGGAGAAATTCTTGAGATTGGCCTTGATTTCTTGGAACTAGGGTTTGTTTTTCAGAGAGAATGCTTTTAATTTGGGGGAAAATTGATTAAGAATCGCTTCTAAAACATTTTTAGGGATTAAATCCCATACCTGGACGTGTTAAAATCATGAAAAAAAGACCAATTTAACCCTAGATGAAACTTTTAATTTTCATCAAAATTTTCTGAAATAGGCACCTGGCGCGATGCGGCGCGATCGCGCCGTGTCACTGGAAATTGCCAACTGGGAACTGAAGGCTTAGTACGACGTGGTGAAATCGTGGAGTCACACTGGAAATTGACAATTGCCATTTTGGATGGTGGTTCAACGCGGAATAATTGTAGTCCCTTACTAAAATTAGACAATTGGAAACTAGAAGCCCTCTGCAACGCGGTACTGGCCTGAATGATGGTGTTTAATGACTGAAACTTAAAATAGTCATAACTTCTTACCCGATTATCGAATTTAGGCAAATTTTATATCATTGGAAAGATAATTGAATTTCCTATGCAATGGCAGGCTCTAAACTGAAAAATACTGAGTATTTCAAAATTTTGATATTAGATAACTTTGGACTGAGAGTTAATTTAGGTTAGGGAAATACAGGGTATAATAATATCTCCCTCTTGGGAATATTCATCTCTGAATGAGACTGATTAAGCTGAGAAATGCTGATTGACTGAGTTTACACGTTGAACATGAACAACTGAAGCATGACTACATGACTGAACTACTGATAAACTTAGTTCTTATACTGAACTACTGATACATGACCGAAGCTACTGATAAGCTGAGTTTTCATACTGAACATGCATATCTGATGCATGAGTACATGACTGAACTGATTCATGAATGCATGACTGAATATGCAACGGTAATGAATACCAAGTTTATAATTGTAACTGGACATGGAACTAAGTAAAGCTAAGAAAGATTGTTACCTTAAGCTGGATCTAAGTTTGCGGAGAAGATGTGAGGGTACTTGGTCCGCATATCTGCTTCTGCTTCCTAAGTAGCTCCCTCAATAGACTGATTCCTTCAAATAACTTTGACCAAGGGAACTTCTTTATTCCTCAATCTGCGAATCTGGTGATTGAGGATCTGTACTGGAACCTCTTCGAAAGAAAGATCGTTCTGAATATTTATGTTCTCTAAAGGAACTATGACTACTGGGTCACCAATGCATTTCTTTTGCAAGGAGACATTGAATACTGGATGTACTGAAGCTAGATATGAAGACAACTCAAGATCATAAGCTACCTTTATGAAATGACTGAGAATTCTATAAGGACCGACATATCGGGAATTGATCTTTCCCTTCTTGACGAACCTCTTCACCCCTTTCATGGGAGAGATTTTCAAGAACACAAAATAATCGATCTCAAACTTAAGATCTTTTCTAATCACATCTACATATGATTTATATTGGCTTTGGGCTACCCTAATCCTTTCTCTAATCAACTGAACCTTCTCTAAGGCATCGAATACTAAGTCAGACCCTACTACTGCGACCTCACCTACCTCAAACCAACCGATTGGAGATATGCATCTCCTACCGTAGAGAGCTTCAAATGAAGCCATTTGAATATTGTAATGATAGTTGTTATTGTATGCGAACTCAATCAAAGTCAAGTGGTCATCCCAACTACCCTTAAAATCAACAACACATGCTCTCAACATATCTTCTAGAGTCTGAATGGTCCTTTCTGCTTGACCATCTATCTAAGGGTGAAAGGCTGTACTGAGATAAACTTGGGTACCAAGAACCTTTTAGAATGCTTTCCAAAAATAAGAGGTAAACTAGGTACCTCTATCTGAGATGATAGACACTGGGACTCCGTGTAACTTAACCAACTCTCTGATATAGAATTTGACATAGTCTTTGGCTGAATAGGAGGTATGAACTGGCAAGAAATGAGATGATTTGGTCATCCTATCTATGATAACCCATATAGAATCATGATGACGACGAGTACGAGGCAAAACCATCACAAAGTCCATGATCACTTCTTCCCATTTGCATATGGGAATACTGAACTCCTGTATAGACCCACTAGGCTTGTGGTTCTCAATCTTAGCTTGATAACATGTAGAGCACTTAGCTACAAACTCTGCAATATATCTTTTCATCCCACTCCACCAATAAATCTCCCACAAGTCGCAGTACATCTTAGTGACCCCTGGATGAATAGAGTGACGCGCATCATGCGCTTCTGTAAGAATTTGTTGCCTCAAGTCATCTACTTCTGGCACACATAGGTGACCCTGGCAACACAATAAACCATCTCCCCCTTGGGAGAAAACCTCTATTTTTTTATCTCTGACTAACTCTTTCAACCTCACTAGACTGGGATCTCTATCCTGTTTTTTCTTTACCTCAGAAACTAGAGATGATTCTGAACTGTTCTGAACCCACACACTACCTTCTTCTAAATCGACTAAGCGAAAACCTAGTCGGGCAAGATGATGAACTTTCTAAGATAACTTCTTCTTACCATCCTCAACATGAGCAACGCTACCCATAGGCAGTCTACTGAGAGCATCAACCACTACATTAGCCTTGCTCAGATAATAAAGAATACTCATGTCATTGTCTTTCAATAAATCTAATCATCTTCTGTTACTCAAATTCAAATCTCTCTGAGAAAAGACATACTAAAGGATTTTGTGATCTGTGAACACATCAATATGCACCCCATACAAGTAATGCCTCCAAATCTTTAAGGCAAAGACTACAGCTGCTAACTCCATATCATGTGTAGGGTAATTATTCGCATGAGGTTTAAGATGTCTGGAGGCATAGGATATGACCTTACCTCTCTGCATGAGAACACAACCCAAACCTACTCTAGATATATCACAGTACACAACAAACCCATCTGAACCATCTGGTAGAGTCAAGACTGGGGCTGAGGTGAGTCGAGTCTTCAACTCTTGAAAACTCTTCTTGCATGAATCTAACCACTGAAAATGTACTTTCTTCTAAGTCAATCTGGACATGAGGGATGCAATAGACTAAAACCCTTCAACAAACCAACAATAATAACTAGTTTAACCTAAGAAAATCCTGATATCTGATGGAGAGATAGGTTTAGGTCAGTTTCTCACTGCCTCAATCTTTTGAGGATCAACTCCAATGCCATCAATGGAAATAATATGACCAAGGAATACTACTGACCTTAGCCAAAATTTGCACTTACTGAATTTGGCAAACAACTAATGATTTTTGAGAGTCTGAAGTATGATTCTGAGGTGATCAACATGATCATTCTCGCTACGAGAATAGACAAAAATGTTATTAATAAAGACTATGACAAACATATCTAAGTACTGCTTGAACACTTGGTTCATCAAGTCCATGAAAGTTGTTGGGGCATTAGTAAGACCAAAAGGCATAACTAGAAACTCAAAGTGACCATACCGAGTTCAAAAATCTATTTTTGGAATGTCACATTCTCTGACTCTGAGCTTATGATAGCCTGATTTGAGGTCTATCTTAGAAAAGTAACTAGCACCCTGAAGTTGGTCAAACAAGTCATCAATTCTAGAAAGTGGGTACTTATTCTTGACTATGACTTTGTTTAACTGATGGTAGTCTATAGACATTCTGAGAGAACTATCTTTCTTATGCACGAATAAAACTGGTGCGCCCCACAGAGAAACACTAGGTCTGATGAATCTCTTATCTAGGAGATTCTTTAACTATTCTTTTAACTCTTTGAGTTCTTCTAGTGCCATTCTGTATGGTGGAATAGATATGGGCTGAGTATCTGGAAGAAGGTCTATTCCAAAGTTCATTTTCCAAACGGGAGGAACTCCAAGAAGATCTTCAGGAAATATATCTGAGAATTTATTTACTACTGGAACTGACTCAAGACTGGGAGTTTCTGAACTAGAGTCCTTGACTTGTACAAGATGATAGACATATCCCTTGGATATCATTTTTCTTGCTCTAATTCTATTAAGACTGCTAAAGTGACTTTCTAAGATATCATAACCGGACAGTTCCTGTATACCCATCGGGCTATGATAGACTGACCTACTAGGGTAGAGACTAAGAATGGTTCTGTTAAGATTTTTGGTTTGACTTTGAAGTCGACTGCTATGTAAGGAGTTACAAAAGATAGAAAAGCTCCTGGATCTAATAAGGCATAAATATGTAAATGGAAGATCTGTAATGTACCTGTGACCATATCAGGAGAATTTTCCTGATTTTGTCTGGACTAACGTGCATAGAGCCTGTTTGAGTGTTGCCCATTGGTGGTACTGGAAGTGGCAACCTGCTGATTCGGGTGATTAGACTGAGCTGGGGGACGATTATACTGATCCTGGAAACCTGACTGAGGATAATCTCTAACTCTATGGCCTGGCTTACCACATTCGAAACAAACATCACTGCCAGCTCTGCAGACACCCTAATGGTTCTTTCCACAAGTCTGACAAAGAGGATTTGTTCGAGCACTGCTGATACTACCTTGAGACTTAGAGCCTGGCGCCCTATCTTTGTTACCATTTCTGAACTTAGGGACTGGAGCACTAGCTTAGGACGGAGCTGGAACTAAAGACTTTAGACGAAACTAGGAATGGTTACTGCCCTCTGACTTAGGCTGATTAAAATTGAAGCTACCTTTTCTAGCTCTCTTGTTATGCCTCTCTCTCTCTATTCTTAGCCTCTTCTATCTCCTGAGCATGGACTATGAGCCAGAATATGTCCATATCCTTAATCAATATCATTGTTTTGCACTCCTTAACCCCACGATCTGACACTCCAGATATGTACTTGCGCATTCTGGACCTACTATTGGCCACTACATGGGGAGCATATCTGTCTAACTGAGTAAAATTAAGGGAATACTCTTTCACACTTATACTGCCTTGCCTGAGGTTGATGAACTCTAACACTTTGGCCTATCTCAGCTCTAAGGGAAAGAATCTATCTAGGAAGACAGTAGCAAACTCTTCCCATTCTATGGGCTTTGCATCTGTGCCTCTGTCTACCTTCAACTGCTTAAACCATGTATGAGCCATATCATGTAGCTGATAAGAGGCTAACTCAGCACTCTCACTGGAAGTCACTCCCATGATATCTATGACTTTCTAAACCTGATCAAGGAACTCTTGTGGATCATCTTCTGACCTAGATCTTGAGAATAGGGAAGGATTCATTCTGGTAAAGTCCCAAATCCTGGATGCAGTAGTATTGGCCACTGGGTTGGCTGGAACAATAGCTGGCCGTTCATTCTGAGCTTCTACTGAATTGGCTAGAGTAGTGAATGCAGATCTGAATTCTGCATGGGAAACATGTTCATCCAGGGGATCTGCCTATATGGGCTGGGGTAATGACTGATTTTGGGTTCTTCTTTTGTTATTCTTTTTGGGAGGTATGCTCTATAAATGAAAGGAAGAAGCAGATTAGACTGAGAGTTTAACTTGAGCTCATGCTCACTCGCACGACATGAATACTGAAAGAAGGAAAATTGTTCCTAAAATATCTCATAGCCTCTTGTCCATAAGTGTAGCGTTCTATACATCTATGCACAAGACTCTATGTGATGCGACTTTTAGACTTCCTAGGACACTGTTAAACCTTAGGATCTGATACCAAGTTTGTAATGTCCTGAGTATGTACCCTGATGCTACATGGTGCTTACAATCCCGAAAGACCATAAGCTAACCCATGACTGATATCTGCTGTGAGCACTGAAATATGATACTGTAATAAATGCAAAATAATAGGCTGAAATTCCATAAGGTTCAAAAAATGTACAATACTAATGAAAATATCAAACTGTAATAATAATCTGTAAAATGGAATATTATCTAAAAACTAGTTTGAAAAGCCTCTAACGAAATCTATCTGAAAGTGGAGCTGATGGGACAATCACCCAACTAACTCCATCAACTGAACTACTGCATCTACTGAAAATCTAAAATAAAAGAATATCCACAAATGATGAGGACTCGCCACATATCTATTGCTGCTGGCTGAATCTGAATATCTATGCGCGGTCAGGAACCTGAGTGTCCGAACTTATGATATGAGACATCATAGTGCAAAGAAAGAGTATGTGTCAGTACGTGGAATGTATTGGTATGCTAGATAAGGTGAGGCAGAATGCAAGGGTTCATATGTATGAATAATAACTGACTGAATTATATAGAGTAACTGAACATGAGAGTACATGGATAATCTATAACTGCTGTAAATACTGAGTATGCAATACTGTGCATATACATGAATACTGTAACTGAGCTTTTCTGAAGCTAAGTATTGAGTTCAGATACTGAGTAACTGATAATTTGTGATTACTGATACTAATTGACTGTATCTGAGAGTCCTGACTTTATAGAACTTAATTGAGTTCTATTCTAAAAATTGAGATCGAAACTGTGGGAGGTAATCATCTAACCGATATGCCCTAAATAACATAAGATAACTGAGTTGGGGTCCAATCTGTAATCCTAATTAGAAAGGTGTCAGTACCGTGCCACAGGTAAGGACAACTGAAAAGATACCCTTATCTGGTAGGTACTCTAATGAGAATGGTGGAACCCTCAACAGACAGTTAAAATACCTCATCAACCCTCAACTGGCAGGTTTAATGTCTCAACATACACTGGCTACGTAGTTTTGGAATGCAAGGATTGCATCTAAGTATCACACCCTCTATTGGCAGGTGATACCCCATCCTTGGGTTAACTCGGTGCTGAATCCTACTCCCAACTGAAAGACACTGAACTAATTATACTTAACTGAACTAGACTAATACTGAGATTACTGAATTTTTCTGAGTTTTGTAACTGACTGAGAGTAGTACTGATCGTGACATGACTGAGACTATTCTATAACTGACACTGGCTTTAGGTAAATAGCTAAATTGTCAGGTATTAAATACCCCCAAAACTCGATGGCATGAAAAGTAAAGAATAGTATAATCTTGAATAACATAACATTGCTCACTTGTTCATAATTCATCCATAGAGACATTTTATCAAACACTTGTAAGGCATCTACTTATACATGAATGGGGAATACATGCTATCATATTATAATGGAACTATTCATTCACCTAGGCCTTTTATCAAACACATAGGGAGCATGCTTGAGTTAAGTCAAATTCAGCAGCCTTTTGTTCAATTTCTCGTAGAGTCAAATTCTCATCAGTACGGGTTAAGGAAATGGACCCCTGGCCTCGGATGTCCATATAAAGAACAAGAAGAGCATAAATACCCTCTTTAACTTCTATTCTAACGGACTGAATATCTTTTATAAGGAATCGGAGGAATATATGATGATTTTTTCTCAAAAATCCCCAACGAAAAATACAGACTATTCCTTTCTTTATATCGAATCGATCATAACCACTACCTACATTTCAGGAAATTGTGCACCACAAATAAGAGTTAATAAAGAGACCCGCACTTTCATAGAAATACATCACGATTCCTTATGGAAAAAATACAATAATCAATACATATAGTTATCATGGGTACATCAATCAACTTGCAAATTGAAGGGTTTATCATGAAGATCATGTAATTCAACACATTTAATGATTAATTACATGAAAACTGTAATTTAATCATGGACTAATACCCAACAATAACATGAACATGAATTCAATTCAATTCAAACATGGAAGTTCATAATTCAACAATCTTGTAGTTTGAAAATGGATTCGTGGACTCTATGGGTGAAAGGAACCCATAGATAAACACCTAACATACCTTGAAATATTTGTTCTTGAAGTTTCTTGGAGAAATTCTTGAGATTGACCTTGATTTTTTAGAGCTAGGATTTATTTTCTTGAGAGAGAATGCTTTTAATTTGGAGGAAAATTGATTACGAATGGCTTTTAAAATATTTTTAGGGATTAAATCCCATATCTGGACGTTTTAAAATCATGGGGAAAGACCAATTTAACTCTAGATAAAACTTTTAATTTCCGTGAAAATTTTCTAAAATAGGCACCTGGCGCGATGCGACGCTATCACGTCGTGTCACTGGAATTTGCCAACTGGGAACTGAAGGCTTGGCGCGACGCGGTGAAATCACGGAGTCACACTAGAAATTGACAATTGCCATTTTGGTCGGTGGCGTGATGCGGGGTAATCGTGGTCCCTTACTGGAATTGGCCAATTGGGAACTGGAAGCCCTTCGCGATGTGCTACTGGCCTGAATGACGGTGTGTAACGACTGAAACTTAAAATAGCCATAACTTCTTACCCAGTTATCGGATTTTGGCAAATTTTATATTGTTTGAAAGCTAATTGAATTTCCTACGCAATGCCAGTCTCTAAAATAAAAAATATTATGTATTTAAATTTTTTTATATTAGATAATACATGTACTGATAGTTAATTTAGGCTAGGGAAATACGGGGTATTACAGATTTTGCCTTTTGTGTTAACTCATGTGAGCTTGATTAGATATCTTTCAAGGGTAGTCCTTTCACCTGGTGGAATGGCAGGGATGAAAATAATTGCATATTTAAAAGATTAGACAGAATGCTCTCTAGTGAAGATTTTCAAAATTGGTAGATTGGACAAAATTCTCTCTAATGCAGATTTTCAAAATTGGTTTTCCTAGATTTGAGGTGGAACACTTACCTAGAATAAGGCCATACCATGCTCCACTTTTACTTTCCATATAAAAAAGTTCACAATTATCTGTTAAACCTTTTAAATTCCTACATTTATAGATAGAGGATACTTCTTTTAAAGAAGTAGTGAGACAACATTGGAGGACAGAGGAAGTCGCAACAGTTTCTGAGTTTTCAAGCATAAAATGAAAAAAGTGAAAAAAACACTGAGTAAATGAAGTAGAGACATGTATGGTGACATCTTTTAGCAGTTTGTAATTCGGGAAGACATAATACAGATTAAATAGAATCTTTTTTAGGAGCATCCTACTTCTCAAAATAGAAGTTTTCTTCAGCAAGCACAAGTAGAGTTTAAAAGATATCTTCATTTAGAGGAGCAATTCTAAGGCAAAAAACTGGTATAACATGGTTTGAAAAAAGGGATAGAAACATAAGATTTTTCCATAGTCTTGTAAAAGGGAGAAGAAAGAGGTTACAACTTAATAGGATAAAGAATGATGCAGGTGACTGGCTCAAAGATAGAATTTTCATTGGTGAGGAAGCAATAAAATGCTACCAAGATCAGTTCACCCAGAAAGAAGAAGGCACAAATTTTGAGTTATTAAAGAATATACCAAAAATGGTGAATGAAGAGGATAATAAGATGTTGAATACAACTCCAACAATGGAAGAAGTTAGATAGACAATCTTCTCCTCGAATGAAAGTAGTGCTTGTGGACCAGATAGTTTTTCAGGTTTGTTTTATCAGCACTATTGGGATATTGTGGGTATGGATGTACTGAAAATGGTAAAGATTTTTTATGATGGTAATACTCTTCCAAAAAGTATTACACATACAAATTTGGTGTTAATTCCAATAAAGGAGATGGTGGAAAGTTTCTCAATTCTCAGACCTACCAACCATAGTAATTTCATAAATAAGGTAATCTTTAGAGTTATTTATGATTGGAAAGAATCCTTCCAAAGCTAATCTCCAATAATTAGTCAGGATTTGTTAAAGATAGGAGTATTATTGAGAATGTCCTACTCAGGAGACAGTATCTGACATCAAGTTAAGAGGTAAACCAACTAATGTTGTGTTGAAACTGGATATGTCTAAGGCATATTATAGGGTGTCATGGTTATATTTTACTAAGATTATGAGGAAAATAGATTTTGAAGAAATTTTTATAGATATTATTTGGAGATTATTAGCAAACAATTGGTACTCTATCATCATTAATTGTCAGCTATATATATTTTTTCATTTAACTAGAGGGTTGAAATAGGGTGATCCCCTATCTCCTACTTTATTTATTCTGACTACAAAAGTTTTGTCTAGGGCTCTTAATGCTTTGTTTAAAGATGGATTGTATAAAGGTTATGAATTTCCTAAATGGAGTAGGAATCTAAATCATCTTGCATATGTAGATGATATAATAATCTTTACCTCTATAGATAGATCATCTTTGAATTTAGTTATAAAGGTACTAAAAGACTACCAGAAAATATCTGGACAACTAATAAATGAGAAAAAAAGTTCATTTTATATGTACAAGAAAGTGGCAGGCTCATTGATGAATAGAGTGGTAAGCATAATAGGTTTTGCTCAAGGGCAGTTTTCTATTAATTATTTAGGTTGTCCAATCACTCATGCAAGGAAAATTGGTGAATACTATAATAATCTTCTAAGAAGGTGAAAAGAAAACTTCATAATTGGAAAGGTAAAATCCTTTCTTTTGGTGAAAAATTTGTTTTAATCAGTAGTGTACTCTAAAGTATACCTCGGTATTTGTTATCAGCTGTGGTGCCTCCTAATTTCATTATTCATGAGCTTCATAAAATTCTTAATAAACTTTTATAGAGCATAAAAGAGGAAGGTAAAAGTAAAAATTGACTGGCATGGGAAAAGTTATGCTTCCCGAAGAAGAGAAAGGTGTTGGATTTAAGAACCTTTTTGATATATCTAAGGCTATGTTTACAAAATTATGGTGGTCATTTAGAATCTCCATATATTTGTGGATAGATTTTATATGGAATAAGTATTACAAGAAACTTATCCCAATAGTAGTGCAATGGAAGGATGGATATCAAGTTTGGAAGAAGATATTAGAGGCTAAGGATGTTATTGAACAAGAAATCTGGTGGGTGCCAACTGTGGGTTCTTCTAATACATTTTTTGATAATTGGTCTAGATTAGGTGCACTTTATTTTGTGGTTGATTATAATTTCGTTCTAAATAAAAAAGCTGGTGACATTGATACACTAATAACATGATATAGGTAGGACATTTAGAAAATGCATGGACTGTTACATTCTGACATCATTCAACATATCATAGACAACATTCTTATCAGTCAGAATGTATCACCATGGGACTTTCCTTGGTTAATGCCAACAACAAATGGAAAATTCACAGTCTCTAGTGCATACCAGTTGGTTAGACATAGAAGAGAAATTGAGGATCGATGGAGGTACATATGGTGTAAAGAGGTACCATATGAGATTAATTTCTTTTTATGAAGGCTATGGAAATTTAAAATTTTTGTAGATGACATCTTAGATGTGGCATTAATTTAGTTTCTAGATGCAAGTGTTGTGTAGATACACACCTAGAAATTGTACACCACTTGTTTATTAATAGAATTTTTTCTTCTATGGTGTGGAATTATTATGCAGTGAGTTCAGGAGTTAAAGGTCCTTTTATACAATGTCACCAAACCTTTTCAAAATTCTAGATTACAGTTTTTCCTAACAAACTAAAGCCTACTGCTCAGGCTGTAACAGGTTTGATATGCTTGTAGTTATAGAAAAGGAGAAATAGAATTAACCATGGAGGCTCAATGTCAATGCACAGAGTAATACATGAAATAGATGAAAATCTTCATTACCTAACACTAGTCAGATTTCCATGGTTAAGGGAACTTCCTAATAGATGGCCTCTCTTTGTAGAATTTTTGCAGAACTATAGGGTACAAATAAAGATCATGGTAGTGAAATGAAAGAATATACAGATGGTGCTTCTAAAGGGAATCTTGATGCAAGTTCAATTGCCTTCTGTATTAGAAATAATGAGGGTGACTTTGTATATGCCTTATGTAGACAACTTCATGACAATACAAGCATTTATGTTGAAGCATTAGCTATGAAGGAAGGGTGTATTTACTGTGTGTAGAAACATCTACTGCCCCTAGTTCTTAAACTTGACTCATTAGTTTTGGATAGAATAGTGAAAGGGGAATTGGAGATTCCATGGAGTTTAAGTGGGGTTATAAAGAGAATTGTTTAACTGATAAAGTCGGGACAAATTACAGTTCAACACACATAAAGAGAAGGCAATTCACTGGCAGATTTTTTTAACTAATTGGTGTTTTAGTTTTGTAGGTACCAAAAGCTTTGATACATTCATGGAGTTACTAAAAAGAGAAAAATCAATAACAATCCAAGATAAGCAACAAATGACACAACTTAGGATAAGAAAATTGAGGCAACATGCAACAAATTAAAGACAAAAACTAAAGGTACCCAAAATACTTCCAAGGGCAGTAATGTAAACAAATAGGGAAGGCTTATGGTGTCACCCCCTTGATTTGGGCAAGTGGAATTTCATCTACATTCTGAAGTTTGAGTTATTCTTCGAGCCACTACTTAGCTATTGGGCAATGGCATGAGCGGGGGCCTATCCTAACCTGATTGGGATTGGTTTTTAACATTTTAAGGATTTATAAACTCTATTAATACCCCTTCCCACAGTTTTTTATGATTAACATCTGATTTGGAGAAGTCAAAGGCTTGGGCAAAGCACAAGAACAAGGTCTAGTTTATTTTTATTTTTTTTGAATTTTTTTACTTATACCTTGTAAATTCATGAAATATCTTCTTCAAAAGAGATCCATGAGTAGCTAAACTTTTTAATTTCTAGGGCTGTGGTTAAACATGAGAGTTGAAGCTTGAATATCATATTATCTATTACAATTTCTATATATTTAATTATTTATTTATACTTGATTTCAATTATTCATTTTCTTAATCACCTTATGAATACTATAGAAGGCTAGTTTATTAGACTTAAAAAGGGAACGATAAGTGTAAAAAAAAAGGAATTAGGGCTAGCTCATAAACCTTGTAGGAAAACGGAACTGATTCATCACTCAGGATAGAAATATACCTTGTGACCTAGCTTAATTGATACAAATGATATCTTTATGCACTTCACTATTAACAGAAGATCATAAAAATATAAGCGCTAGAGATAGTCGAGTAGGCTTAGAGTTGTTGAAAAACACTCAATATATCTAAAAGTAACTTGCAACTAGTAACTCCAAAAATCAAATTAGGCATATGGTTGGATAACTCAACTGGATTGTCAAAATACTGTAATCCTGGATCTTTTTCCTCAACTAAATCACAACACATGAATTCTCTAGCTTATTTATAATTGTTATTTTTATTCCATATTAAAACTCAAACACTCTTGATTATTTACCACCTACTAAATAGTTAAAACAAGAATTCAAAGTAGTACTTCAATTTGTAAAGTTCCTGTGGGTATGATATTTGAACTTACATTCTTTATTATTTATATGACCATGTACACTTGCATGTATGAAAGGACGCAACACCTATATGTCTCAAATTATATATATCTTGGATTTTTATGCACAATGTTTTTGAGAGCTATCGAACATAGTCTTAACACATATAGATTAAACATCTAACTTATTTAAGACAGTTGGATTACTCCTCTTCTTTACTTTTTCAAACTAAAAACATACTATGGCATATGATTCAACGGACTCCCTCGAAAAAGAACTAAAAATAAAAATCAAGGATTGTACTAACAAAACTAAATACTAGTAGGATACGTGAAACAATTAATTAAATAGAATCACGAAAGCTACCAAGCGATGTCCCTACACCACACTTAAAATTGTATATTGTCCTTAGTGAATATTATAATTAATATAAGGGTAAAGAAAACTCCCTAGATGGACAAAATCCAAAGTGCACCCATTAGTCCCAAAGTTATCCTTAGTATAATTCTTCCTCGGAGCCTGGGATTCATGAATACTGTGAATTCCTTGATAATTCTGTTCATTGTTATTATTGAGATATAAAATCATGCTTCTCCATGAATTTTAGTATCATTGCATATGTATAATTAAAATTCCTCATTATATTATGTAATCCATGATTGTCAGACTTGAATTATAAAGTTTCTTATTTTGTTCAGTTTATGGTAATTGGCATAGTAGTTGCATTCTTTAGCGATGACTGGTTATGAACACCTAATGACCTAGGATTTCATGCATATATTTTTTTAAATATTCAATCCTTCGGTTTCATAATTTGAGTGATTTCATACAAAACACTTATTTTTTGTCTTCAAAACATTAATATTATTGAGCATTCCAGTTATCAATTATTATTCAGTTGGGAGTAGTACTTAGCTCCGAGCAGACGTAAAGATGAAAGCTCACCCGTTAGTTAGGATGAGACTTTAGTTGAAGTTCCTAAGTCTTAAGACTATGGATCCATCATAGGTTCTAAAGGAGACACAATCTAATATCTCAGATCATGATAGCACTTTCTATAATCTACCAGTAGTTAATCCAACCTGTAGTCCAAAGAACTAGTAATAGACCATCAAGAGAAATAAAAAAAACAGTAGAAAGGAATCTTATAAAGAGACTAATATAAAGATAAAATCCCAAAACTTGGTGAAGTCAATAAAAGAGCTTGTAATACAATAGGAGTACAAGTAAAATACAGAGTATATATATATACAAAGATGTCTTTAGATACAAAAAAGAGACCATTCTAATAATAAGAGCAAGAACGGAAATACTCTGAACGTCAGGAGCTCACCCCAAATTTCTGATCCATAGCTACTCTACATGATTCACATTTCAATGGTGAGAACTCGTACTATAATCTGCAGGCTGCAGAAGTGCACTATGAGTACTAAACACATGGTACTTAACAGACATCAACAGACTGAGCTCCAAAGATAATATAAGCATAAATAACACGTAAAGCAGAAATATAAACTACAAGCAAATATCCAAGGAACTAACATAATAATGTTAATGGAGTAATAAGGATAAACTATCCTATTCAAATAGTACTCAGGAACTAAAGTACAACACTATACATCACTATCCTAAATACGAAGGAAGAGCGAAATAAGGATGTATAGTAGTAATACAAGGCCAAGGATACATATACAATCTAAATAGATACAGAAAGAGAGGAATATATGGTAATGCCATATATATACATATGTATATATAGCTCTAAACTTAAAGGTAATAACCTAAGAGAGACAACCTAATATCTTGAGGATCATATCTAAATAAGGGATCTAATGCTAGCATACTCAAAGCCTCTAACCAAAGTGTGACTAATCATGAGGTAACTTAACAATAATGCATATTACCATGATAGAAAGAGAAAAATCATAAGTGTACCGACAATCTTGGTTGTCAGTCTATAATCAACTACCATGGACTAACCATAATAACTAATAATAAAGTAATCAGTCAGTCTAGATAAACAATGACCTAATTGACCCTCGATAATCTTGAAAGGTCCAATCAAGCACTCAATAAATCGTAAACGCCACTTATACCTATATAACACCCCATAAGGCCAATAGATATAAGCACCAAATAATTAAAATAGTAATAGGTGATGCATATGAATGAATGAATTCAAGTGAAATGCAGTACCATCAACCAATCAAGTGTTGTAATGTACCAAGTATATACGCCTCCTCCTGCTCACTAGCTCGCAAAGGTAGGACCTACAATGACCATCCTTCTCCAGCACTGTGGCCCATAGACGAAGGGGCCCATAGAGGACTCGGCATATCCGTATACCCTGCCTGGTTCCAAGTCAGGACTTCTAGTAACCATCATAATCAATCTCTCTATCCATTACTGGAGAGATGTATGTATAATAAATGCTCAAAATCAAACTGAGACTAGAAGAGTATAAATCTATAAATTTATTTCTCGAGATCAAGTTTGAGACTAAATTAGCATAATATTGTAGAAAGGGTCAAAATCTCCCTTGATCAAAGTAAATAGTAGTGGAAAAATAGTGTGGATCAATAATAGACCGAAATCAACCTTGATCTAATTTTCAAAGTAATATGCTTAGTTTTAAGATGTCTTAAATCAATAATAAGGATGGTACAACTTCCATTTTAAAAAGATTCAATTTTAAAGTTAAGAAAGATGGGGATAAAACTCTTTTTTAGAAAATAATAGTAAAACAAAGATTTTAGCCAAAATTGTACCAATAAATAAGTATACATGTACCTAAATGTATGTCATCACCAATATCCAAACAATACAACCATAAGCATCTATAAACTATAACCATATTCTTACAAGGGATAGAATACTAACCTAGTATCCATCTAGTATTGAAATCATGGCATCGGGCCCAATGATATATAACTCAACATGACATTAATATCATAAACTGGAAAACAAAGGTAAGCAAGGTCATAAAGTTGTTAGAAGGGCCTAATCATTTAATATTATCTAATTCACTAAATTATATGATAAGTCTTATACTAAAGAATTTCTTATGCAAATCAAAGGTTAACCAAGTCTATCATCAGGTGTAATAGGATCCTACAGCCTTCACAGGTATTCTAGGCTAATGTTCAGGTCATATTTGTATTCTAAATATGTTAATTAGGTCAATTCATGATATATCAAGGTATAAAAATAATTCTATAATCCCTACCTAACATTTAAAATACATAATACATAATCTCATAGAGATAAGTAGACCGAAGCCTACCTCATCGAACTGCAACTCTTGAATTACCCATGAATCACTCTTCTTTGCTCTATGATTCCAAACTATCATCACAATATCAAAATATTAATAACCTACATGTTAGTATTAGTAAAACAATACCTATATTGCAATACAAAACTCAGGATCCAAAATTAAGCTAAAAATAGATTAATGGGACCCACTAACGAAATTCTAAAATTGAATCTGTCATGAGGTCCCTCGAAGCACAAGGCATTTGTTCTCAAAAGTTGAGCACAAATTGGAGCTCAAATCAACCCTAAATAATAATAAAACTAAGAGGGAAAATTAGAATTAAATGGAATAACTAGACTAAGAACTTACAAGGAAATTAATGGAAAATGGTCATTTCAACATCCTCTACACATTCCCAACCCAAATTTGTGACTTCCCTTAAGTTTCTAGAGCTCTTGGAAGCTTTAATGGTTGAAAGACCTAAAAAGGGATTAAAATCGAGCAAGAGAGAAATATAAAGAGGCTGCTAGGGGTCTTTCATAAATGTAGGACCCTACTACAAATGTGAGATGAAGTGGAAAGACCCTTTTCAAAAGCGTTCGATTGACCACAAATGCAAAGAGTAAACCTACTCCAGCTTACCCTTCTCAAATGCGATAGCTGGCTCATGAATGTAGAGTCCAACATCCTTGACCTTTTCAAATACAAATATAGCCTTGCAAGTGCAAACGCCAAATCTTGGTTACACCAGATACTGTATATCAATAATTTTACCAAGTCCTCATGAACTTTGATCTGGATTTTGAGATTTATTTGGAATCCCATGTGTGCTAATAAACTATACGGACATACCAAATTCATCTTTCCAGACTCATGAAACCATTGAAATTTATATTCGAGGTTATTTTGACAAAATATGGACTTCAAATCTATAGTTCTATTTTTTATCTATCCAATTAATAGATCAAAATGAATTCAAAAGCCTTGAGACCCGGACCAAGGGTTCCTCTAGCCTAAAATCAACATTCATGAGCTGAAGGTATTATTGGAATTCTCATCCAAGGCTGTTCACTAGGAGTTTTGATTCGAGATCAATTTCTTAACAGTGAAAGCTCTAAAATAGGAAAATGAGCCTAAAACCTAAATAAAATGTCCCAAAAACAAACTGACAATTTCATTAGGACATAAATAAGTTGTAGCTGCTAGGAAAAGACACCAAAAACTAAAAATCGATGAAAACCAAGGTAATGACCTAGATGGTTATTACAAAAGAGTCACCCATCAGACTAGTCTTTAAAACTTAGTCGTTTTGGACACTATTTTAGTGGATCCACGTTAATCAATGTTCGTACTCTTAATAAGGTACTTTCAACTTTCAGTACCTAAAAGTTAAAGCCAAGATTAGATCTATGTTTCAAGTACATGTAGAATTAAAATTCATGTTTTGATACTATAAGAAGTGATTTAGATATGTATCAAGGTCACAAGTAACTACTAGCTCATAGCCAAGTTAAAATCTCTCTTACTGATTGATTTCTTGTGACAAATCTTATTATAGTCAACTTTAAATGAGAATGAATACTAGACACTAAAGTACTTTTAAGGTCAAGACCCAAAAACTGATAGATATTTGAATTATATTTCCAATGAATCCAATTTCTTATTAATCTAGCAATGGAGGAAAAAGTTATGATCATTTTATTGAAGAACTATCAAAGCTGCCAGCAATGGGCCGTCAGGAGGCACAACGGGTCGTGGGATGGCCCCATGAGTTGTGGATGGATCATGAGGGAAGTAGAAATAAATTCCTAGAAAATGAATCAGGCCACGACCCATGGAAAAGCCCTATGGGTTGTCACGTGATTCATTGGGACTGATTCCTACAACTTTCCACATTATTTTAAAAGAGTTCTTTGGTCTTTTTCACTCTTTTAACACTTGTCATTTAAACTATTTTATGGATGATTATTAAGATTAATATTATCCAAAGTCCCTCATTCCTCCTAGTAAAATCGAGATTTAGCAAAAACACAGAGAAATAGGTGATATTTTTCCCAAGATAGAATTAGGTTTCTTCAACTTCAGTCCCCAAGTTCAAAGATTTATTCAAGATTCTTGCCTACAGTTATGTAGGATTTCATATATGGGTTATATTTCACCTATTGAGTCCTAAATTTAACTCAAATCCTCAGTTTAATTCTTTCTCCATAGTCTAGGGTTCATGAATACTGTGGATTCCTTGATAATTTAGTTCTTTGTTAACATTGAGATATAAACCCATATTTTTTCATGAATTTCAGTATCATTGCATATCTATAATTAAAATTACTCATTATATTATGTAATATATGATTCTCAAACTTGAGTTATAAAATTTCTTATTTTGTTTAGTTTATGGTAATTAGCATAGTAGTTGCATTCTTCAGAGATGGCGGGTTATGAACACCCGGTGACCTAAGATTTCATGCATATATTTTTTTGAATACTCAATCCTTTGGTTTTCATGATTTGATGCTTTTAGATAGAGTACTTATTTTTAATCTTCAGAATATTAATATTATTAAGCATTTTAATTATTAGTTATTATTCAGTTGGGAGTAGTACTTAGCACCGAGCGAATGCAGGGATGAAGTTCTACCTATTAGTTAGGGATGAGACTTTTATTTGAAGTTTATAAGTCCCAAAAATATGACAACAATATAGGTTTTAAAGGTTCACTATTAGATCAGACTTGACAACTTAGTCCCTTTGGACATCAGTTTAGTAAATCTACATTAGTCAGTATTCATACCTGTGGCAAGTTACTGAACAACCTTCCAGTTTGGGTTATGATTTGGACTCAATTAGCTCAAATTGGGGTATGTCAGTTAATTGTATCTCCCACAGTCTATGATTTATGTTCAATATATGTATGACCTTATATTTAGTTTGTTCAGCTTGCTATACCACTATATGTTTATTACTTGGCATTGTATTAGTTTGCATGTCTCAACATCATATTCAGTTTACCATGTTACCTCTAGCATATTCAAATTATATTAGATCATGCATATCTTACATGATCAGTACATTCAAAGTACTAACTATGTACTTCTTTATACTATATTGTCTTATAATATAGGTTCTGACATCCAACACCCCACTCGAGGCTAGTATGATTCTACCCCATATCAACAATAGTGTTGGGTGAATCCTCATCATTGGAGGGACATATACCAGTATTTCTTTCAGTATTATTTTAGTTTCAGATAGTTAGAGTTAGTTGGGGGCTTGTACCAACAACTCATCTTATTTAGAGGCTTTCAGATGGTCGGCTAGATTATATTTTTAGCTCTCTAGGTTTTATTCAGATAATTTCACTTGAGCTTATTAGAAAATTTACTATCCATATTGTTAACATATGCATCTATGATTTATAATTTATTTTAGTTTTTATAGTGTCACGTTAGTCCATGGGTTAGCTTGGGGTCACTTGTGGCTCTAGGAACCGTGTTACGACTAGGGAGTAGTCTCGGATCATGAAATTTAGAGAGTCAAATATCAAACCCACAAGGACTTATAGTTAACTCTTTACTAAATTAAACTAGTTATAATTATTTACTCAAGCTATTAAATCTCAATATTTAGATGATTTTTTATTATGCTACAAATTACTAAAGAAAGAATGTAATTGAAAATAAATGTCATGGAGGTTGTTCAGATAGAAGCCGAGACCTAGGGTTATGGTTCTTGTACAGCCCCATCATATTATTATATAGTTGATAAACTTATTCAGGATACCACAAAGTTGCTAACTCACGTGGTTGATATTATGGTCATGGGCTCTCACATCCTTTTGCCATTAATCCAGATTATCCTTCTAACTATATTGTTGAGAGATTATAGTTGAACTAATTTGAATGCATTCATTTGTCTTTCTATATTCGATCCAAGTAGGAAAAAATATGTATGGCTCTATTCTATATGCAACCCCATCCACAAATATATCATATTCTTCTTATCTCACATTCTATTCCTAGTCACCATATCTCAAGTTCTTCTAGGAATTATCTATTTGTCCTATTGGTAGCTACGCAATAGAATAGTAAGCACAAGATTAAGATAAAAAAATATAATAATAAAACCCTCTATAAGAATTTATGTAAATATGACAATGCTCATATTATGGTCATAATCCTGGAAAGAGGGTTTTTCTTTAGTCAACATCTGATTACAAAGTTATAACGTATGTATGGAGAAGAAATATTGTAAAAAGAGAATAGAAAAGAAGTAACCCCATATAATGGGGCATTTTCCCTTGCTCAATTCCTCCATAATGCTCACCAAATAATAATGATTCTCCTCATACAAATGTCTAAGGATAGGATATTTATAATATATAAAAACACCATAGAGACTCATCCAAATTGGATTGGGACAAGGGAAAATCTTTCCCTTGCTAATAATGGCTCACGACTCGAGGTACTCCTGTTCACCCTGAAGCTCATGTCTCAAGGTTTATTTTCCTGCTATAGGATTTTGAATTTAGGGTATAAACTTGAGAAAGAGTGTAGTTTTTACCCCTTATTTTCTTTGGAACTTTCTCGACAATCCTCTGGCTTTGCTTTGGATGTTTCTTCCTAAAATCATTCCACTTTTACTCCACTATAGTTTATTTTTAGATTTTTTCCTCCTAAACTGCACAAAACACGTTACATAAGTGATGAAACATGTAATCAAACATAAAACACTAATATCAAGTTAATTATTCTCAGCATAAATTATAAATGTGGGTAAAGTAGTGAAGAGTGTCTATTTAACACACATAATTTCTCTAAATTTTTTACATGTTTCATTTATGATATTTTGGTTGTCCTTTTAGATTATAGCTTTATTATGTTTCTTTCTGCCATTTTATATCCAATACTATTTACATATATTCTTGATTCCCCTTTTTTTATGGCACTGTATTTTAAATATGTAGACTTAGTGACACAATTCGAATCGGGGCCTTGTCGTAATGGGCAATCTCAAGTCTAATTGGGACCAAAGACCACCCCGATACCAACCCAACTAACCAACATATACCCTGAGTCAGATGAGCTCCAAACATATACCAAGATAATGTATTTACAGATACAATGACTCCGGGATAGGCCTACTTTCTAGACCAACCCAACCAAGTCCAACCACTCAAAATCCAACCAATAATCATACCGAGACCATAAACCAAAACCAAAATTATAACCCAATGTATATACATATATATAACTTGATCAATCCATACTCAAGTCCACAGTTGTCCATACAAAGCCTTTAAATCAAATCAAAGAATAATAAGTCGATACATGCCCCCGACCATAGCCAAAAACTCAAGTCTATGAAAGACAAATATATGTAAAGTAATCCATGACAAGAAATAGATGTCTTCCAAGCTATGGAAGATAACCACATCAATCTAACACCGACTGTTCCCGAGTCCGATCAATGAGAAGGAGGAGTAGTATGGCCAGTTCTTGCATCATGTGGGGATACAGTCATCCAAAGATGGGTTAGCGAGTGAATGTTAGCATGCACCCAGGATAAGAATAAAATAATGTCAATCTTTAAAACCAAGTAAAACAACTATATGCATACAAACCATACATATATATATAATCATGCCTGGAAAGAAAACTAGATTTAGCATGTCTTTAAAACCATTAACCTGGATATGTGAAACTTAACCATCCTAGAACCACCCACGGGCTATATGGATCCAGTGTAACCCCTTGAATGACCCTCGATGTGTGTAGCCACATGAATTGGAGATACCATAAGAGTACCCAAGTACCCTTTTCTCTTCGTGATACATATGTACAAATATCCTTAGGGGATTCCTGTGTACCCCAGAAGTATTATATATGAGGTTGTCATGACCTATCCTTATGTCGACAAACATGAGTTTTCAGTGTTCATCCCTTGGACTCCCGCCTTCACAGTTAGCTATCACACCCCTCCATTATTGCCCAATTAAAACCATTACCATCAAACCAAACCATTATACCATTTATTAGTAAACAAGGCTATACAAGTGGTATCGTCATACCAATTATAGCTTGCAAGCAATGTCCTTAGCCAACTCTAGGGGATTCCCATGTACCCCATTGGTTACATTATTTAGTTTACTTGGGGGATTCCCATGTACCCTGCAAGTACATCATCATTAAGCTTACTTGGGGAATTCCCGTATACCCACAAGCATTTCATTATTAAGCTTTGCTTGGGGGGTTTCCTTGTACCCCACAAGACATTCAACATTCAAACTAATTTCATTATTTCATCCTCTTGGGGTATTCATGTACCCCACAAGGTTTTCATTCAAATCAATTTCATAGCCATCGAGTCTTTACCATTTCACCATTCATACCATTTATACAATTTTAAACCATTCCAAATATCTAAAACATTTATACCATTTAAACCAATGCAAAAACATCCAAATCCATTTAGAGTTTCATTACCAAATCATACCAAGCAATAATCCCAATGAAAATTCAACAATAGAGTAAAAATGTTCTCTTAGGCATTTTATCAAATATGTTGAGGGCATACCTATTACAAGAACAAAACCAAAGCATAAACCATAAAAATAAGGGTTACTCATGACCCATTTGTTAAACCACAACCAACAAGTACTCACATGTGCAAACCATCACCAAAAATATGTGAAAACATAATTTAAACCAACATTCAACAATATACATAAAAACCCTCAACATATGTTTCTAAAACCACCATTTATGATTCATAATTCAATGTTTAAAATACATTAAATCATGACTTTAGTTTAAACTAACAATCAGGAAAGGAGTACATGTCTTATACAAGAAGATTTCGGAGTGAAACTTGATTCGTGTGCCCCTTAAAGAACACTTGTAGAAACCTTAGCCTCTAATCTTCAAGAGTAGGTTTGAGAGAGTATTTAAAGTGTTCTATTCTTCAAATTGTATTATGAGATGACACTAAGGGTTATATAACGTGGGTACATAAGGGTTTGAGGTTAGAAATGTCAGGACTACCCTCAACTTAAAAGCAGAAAATCAACTCCTAGGAGGGTACGACCCAACCCCCTTTGTCGTACCCTAGGGTACGAGTGGTACCCTAACTCATACCCTAGAACCCACCACAATCCCTTATACTGACCATAATACGACCACCTAGGTATAAGTAGTATAAAAGGGTACGAAAAGTACCTAAAAACCGTATCTTGGATAAATTCAACTAAACTAGTCCATAAGCTCCATACAACTTGGAATCATACACCTCGTATCCTTCCAGATGACTAGTATGATGTTGATTTGTACCTTGAGTATAACCCAACCCAAAACACACTGCCTAACATATGATAGACATCCCAAACCGTATCTTAGGATACGATTGGTACCCTTGAGTCGTACCTTGCTCAGCGTGTCCAAAACTCATAAATTTTTTAAAGGGATAAGGTTTAGGGTGTTTAACTTAGGTATTTAGAATGATAGAGCAACATTTTAAATTTTTTTATGTAACTATCTGGTGAACCCCACTTGCTCGTAGGCCCAGTCATTATTTCAACTTTTCTAGTTTGCTTATATGTTTTGTTGGGGGCATTTTTGGTGAAGAAATTTATTCATGGCATAGCAGAGAGGCTTTTTAAATTAAATGAATCTATGATGTTCAATGATGTAAACTAGGAAAATCTTTTTGTATTATTAGATATTAAATTTTTTTTATTTAAACTAATATTATAACTTGAATTTCTTTCTTCATAAAGATTTTTTCTTGTGATATGAATTTATTTCATATATTCTTCATATATTTTGGGTTATGTTATGTAGTTGGTTATCTCGGATACGTTAATGCATTGGGTGTCGCTCCCATCTAGGCCTAGGGTCAAGGCATGACATGGTCTCTTCTTTTTCATCTATTGTGGTCTTAGACTCTCTATTAAAGGGTCTTATTTAATAATTTTATCAATTTTCAAGGTTTGCATAAGTTAGAAGGATTTGTGTCCACCTAGCAAGGTAATTTGATGGTATTAGGTTGATGAAGTATTAAATTGCTATGAGTGGGTGAAGTGAGGAGGTTGAGAGAATTAGGTTGATGTTAAAGGATAATGCTATGATTGTTAGATAGGAAAAGGTATTTCAAGATCATGTGTTTCTACTTGAATCAAAGTTTTGATCCGATGAAGAATATACATAATCGAAGGCTAAAGAATTAAACTTTTTGTTCACAACTTCAATACAGTACGACGGTTCATAACTTCATATATACAATTAATCTGGAGCTTCCTATTAGTTGTACCAACTCTATCTATGATGTCTTCTATAACAATAGTCTAAATCTATCACATATAGGAGTCTTATCTATGCTAATAATACTTTTTATAGAAGACTCGTACCATTACTAGGGTGGCTATGCACATAGGCGGCTAGGCACTTGGACTTCAATCACGGATTTATCCCTATTTTGAAACGTGCTGAATCATGACCATATTCTTTAACAATTCCTTACCTAGATATCTCATTCGATATACCAACAATCAAAGTGATTCCTCTAATTAAAAATCTTGTTCTCATGCTCATAGCAAATATGTTAATCTTGTATAACATTTCACATTTAGAAGGTTCTTTGAGGTGAATGGCTACAAAATTGGTAGATGTATTTTCTATTGCTAGATGTCTTTACAAAATTTCTATAAATACAACCTGATGCACGACTGAAATTACTGAAGAAAAATTTTGGTTTAAGGATCAATAGATTCTACTTTCCATTCAATTATCATCTTCTTCAGTTCTTAACTTCTAATGGCACCTAATCTCAAGAACCAAATAAGCACTAATTGAGTGTGTAGTTAGAATTTATATCTTATTGAAAGTCTAATTTTTTTTTGTACATATTTGGGATAAATTGAAGATCTTAGAATGTTAGTAAGGAGAGAAATATGATATGTAAAACTCAACAATACACTCATTTATATTGAAGTCAAATAAAATAAATACAGTTAAATAGTCTTGATCGTGTTTTAATTTGTAATAAAGCACAACAATAACGCCTTAAATTTTATTTTTTTATTTTTATAAAGAAAGAAGAAAGGTTCTTTAGACTATAAATATCCCAAAAACAATCAGAAAAATAAAGGAGAAGTAAAGGACCAAAAGAGTGGCCCAGGAATGAAAAAACAAAAGAACCAGATATACTTTCAGACAAGATTCAAATAGCAATCCAGAAGACTTCGCCACTCTTCTTTTTTTCGCTGCATTATCTTTAATGCTCTTCTTCATTGAAGTTGATGAATACCTCCAAAGCACATCGAAGCAAGGATCTGAGGGAATATCTGGGAATCTTTACTAGACAAACTTCACTTGAGAAGAAAGTTTTTTAGCCAAAGTGCAAAACGTTTGGGATATCTCTTTAAATTGTCTTCATAATCAATAAAATTAATACCGAATCTCTATGTGTAACCTAAAAACCATTCAAAATTATTCAAAAACGACCATGTAAAGTAACCCTTAACAACTACACTACCCCTGTAACAAAAAAAATGTAACAATATTATCATCATCTTTTATAATACAAAATTGCTTTTGTAAAAAATTTGAAGTATAAATAACATTAAATATGAACCATACATGCATATACAAAACATATCCAAATATCGAATTTGATCATAAACTTTTTTCTTCCTAAAAATAATTAAGACTTGTTTTTTGTGATAGGAATTAGGGCATGGGTGGACTTACTTAAGGGAAGCATTAAGGTCCAAGAGATGGCGATGGATAAAATCTACCCGCTGAAAATCATTCACTCCATGCTCAATTTCTGTTACATTAGCATCACTCATTCCTAATCAAAAATCAAAATATTAGCTTATATTTGTGAAGAGTAATTAAGGAAATCTAATTCAAATTATTGCATAAGAGACCATTAATGGTTAGATCTACTTTTACATACCATTTTTCGTGATATAAATTGTAGGATTTCTATAGTTTTTCTTCATGTAGAGCAGTAAATTGTGAAGTCCTTCTGGGGTTACAAAAAAGGTAGTTGAACCCGTCTGTAGTTAACCCCAACAAAAAAGAAATTGAAAACACCAAAAATAATAAAATGCAAGAGTGAAGATAAAATTTACATGGGAAGAAAAGGGTAAGGTTTTTACCGGTTCTCCGATGAATACCCTATTCCTTTCTGCTACAAAGTTTAAGGGAGAAAGGGGAGAAAATAACAAACAAGAAGAAGAATAATGTCACAAATATATAGGTATTAGGGATGGGATGGGGTGAAATATTAATATGGATATTAATTCACTATTTTACATCATGAAATTCTATTAGGACTTACTTGTTAAATCGACTCGAGAATCACTTGAATAGCTAATATTCACTTTATATGGGGAAATCATATCAGATGCATAATAAGAAGTATAGTAATTTATGCCCAAGAAATCATAGGAACTCTTCACCATCGCAGCTTGCTCTGTTGTTAATTTTGGTAAGCGATCTCCCACAAGTCTACACATATTTTTTGGATAGTCACCATAAGTTAACGAATCTATAAACCTTCCACAAAGAATGCAATGGATTAGTAGATATATTGAAAACTATTAGAAATAGCTCAATTAAGAATTGTACTAACCACCCAAACATGAAGTCGATGGCTCGCTTAGCAGCTTTTGCATCTTGTTTAGTCTTGGAGTAGGGTTCAAACCAATTAGACCACCAATACTATTCCTATCTCGCCATTTTGTAATGTCTATATAATTTATCAAATTCAAAAGAAAGAATAAGTCGATATATTTCTTGTTGCACACAGTTATTTGCAATAAGTTTTGAAAATATTAGGTACAAGTGGTAGCGCGCATACCGTATTCAGTCAGTTTGCAGCTTCCAGTCAGCAGGTGGTGAGTCATTTTGATTCAAGGGCTTGAGTTAGTTATATAGTTCAAGAAGTACTGTATTTTCTTATTTTAGTCTTATTGAGCTTGGATAGTTAGGAGTCATGACCCGTCTATCTAAAGTCAGTACTAGTAGAGGCTTCATAGACAGTCAGCAGAAGTTGATGTATTCAGTTTCAGTTTCATTTTGTAAAATCAGAGTTGTAATCTTGTAAAGTTCATATTTGTATTGATCAAGTTCAGGGAAGTGCTATGTTTTCACTGATTATTTATAGATTTAAGCATTTTATTCAGTCGCTTATGAGTTATGCCAGCAGGAGGGTTAGCTTGGAGTCACTTGTGCCCCTAAGCACCGTGTGACATCTCGGGACTCAATTTTGGGGGCGTTACAAACTTGGTATCAGAGCACAGAGTTCAAGTATCCTAGGGTATCTGTGAAGCCATATCTAGTAGAGTCTTATGGAACATTACGAAGATATCTGTACTTTTCTTCGAGAGGCTACAAGGCATTTAGGAAAGGTCTCTATTCTTTCAAATCTTAGATCATGCTATAGAAAGGTTCTTTGAGAAACTTATACGGATTCTCATCTTACTCTATTCAGGGCATCCCTGCCTTATTTTCAAGGTATTAGAGACAGTCAAGCTCAACTCTTTGCAGATAGTACTTTCTTAAACAGCCTCTACAGATAGTTATGGAGTTGTAAATGAGCTAGAAAGTATCCTATTAGCTCCTTATCATGTTTTGCTTATAAATCGTTCAATAAACCCAAGTCAGTTGTGCTTCTATATTCCTTCTCGGAATCCATAATAATTATCTATACTTCTTTATCTATGTACTATTCTTGAGGTAACATGATTAGCGAGTTCCAATTTCTTCCCTCTGATAATGCTCTCAGACTAACTAGTGAGGAGTTTCAAAAGTTTCACAAAGCTGCTTGAGCGAAGCCTTCCAGCGTGTTATAAGTTCCCCCAACCTTAATGTTATGTCCTCACCCTTATGAGTCATTCAGTTAAGACAGAGTGAGATGTGTATTCTTAAATCATCGAATATTGTATGTCAAGTTTCTATCTCTCATAATCTTATCATCATTATATTATTGAAACTGAAAGTCTAGTGAAGCCGTGTGGGGCCCTTTCGATTCACTAGCATAATTTCTTTGTTATCCACCTCAAATTCTTTTTCAAAATGCAAAAATCAAAGACTAGTGAAGCCGGGTAAGGCCTATTTTGTCTCACTAGCAACTCATTATTCATCTTGTTTCCTCGTGTTGGTTGGAACTGAGTTTAGAGGTGTAGTGGCAAGAAGGGTGGTAAGTGTGATTTATTAAAAGTATGTATAGCCGAGCTTTTTTTCATGTGATCGAGTTAGTGATGAAGTGATATGTCCTTGTGCGTTAGCTCGTAGAAGAAAGAGAAGGAGTTACTGATTAAGGTAAATAATAGTTTAATTGAAGTATGAAGAGAGTTGTTGACGGTGTGTGTTGTACAAGAAAAGTATAGGTTATGGATGAAGATACTTAGTGGATGAGTGTTGTTAACTTAGGTGCTCTTGAGATTGCAAAAGGAAGTTAAGTTAAGGCTTAGAGAGCTATGAACTAAGTTAAGTTGTGTATGAAGGATAGATAGTAATGATGAGTAGAAGAAGGATGTGTTGATGGATTGTAAATGAGATAGGCTATATGATTATGACCAATTATTGTTGTTATGAGGTTTAAGTGGGCTAGTGTTTATTGATGTTTTGTTTTATAGTTTCCAAGTGAAAATTTTGTATGTGAGGTAGAGTTGTAAGTTATGTTGAGCGCTAGGCATTAAGCTTGAATGATTGGTGGCTATGAAGGTGGATGTGATGATTTCTTGGTTAATGGCACCAGTTATAGGGAAGTGACCTAATATGCTTAAACAGTGTATGCAAGAGCTTAAGTTTGGTTGATTTGTAGTCAAGTTTGAGATTGTATCTATGATAAGGAAGTTTGCCCAAGGTGTTGTGGGGCTGCATTATTTTCGAGGATCATTGCATGTGGTGTAGATAGTGGCACCGTGGAGCTACTAAGTGGAGAAAAGACTAGTCAGGTAATGAACGGTATTCTTGATGGCTAAGTTAAGGAGTTTAGATTGAAAATGTTGAGCCTTTTTGTATGATTTTGATTCTCATTGTTTAGAAATATAAGTTTACAAGTGTGATATTAGTAGGCTATGACAGTAGTAGTATGGTCCGTCAAAGGTTGGGAAGTATTCAAGTTGAGCGTTAGAATCTAAGATTTAAAATTCCGAAGTTGAGTTAATAGAAATAAGGGTTGAAGTGTTAGATGGTGTATACTCTAACTATGGGGATGCTCATGCAAATTCGAAGTTAGTGAGCGTGCAAGTATCATATGATGACTACTGGAGGTATAGAGGGATAGGATGTAACTCAGACGGTGGTGTAAGGAAGTGGTTGTGTATTTTCAGGTGTAGTCATTCAGATTAAATTCTATAGTTCTTGTGTATTGATTCTATCCCATACTCTAGAGTAAAATGATTTTAGTTTAGACTAGCGTGTATATAGTGGTTTACCTGCTCAGAGTGATGGCTTAAGTCTAAGGGGGGGTGATAGGACGAGTAACCAAGTTAAGCTTTCAGATTTTAGGAGATGTACCAGTAAGTTGTAAGGTAGCGGTGAAAAAGAATGATGCTCGACCCATTCTTATTTTGGTATTTTTTAGTTATCCTAATAATTACGCATGCTTTACGTTTCAGTTCCATGATCATAACTCATGCATATCATAAAGAATCATGCCCTCTCTTAGTTCCCAAAATGCGGAGCTTCAAATCTTTCAGTAGCTGGAATTACATTCTGTAAGTTGTGAGTTCCAAATTTAGGTCATGCGGCTCATGACTCATGTACTCAAGCCTTGTGGTATGTTCAGGTCAAGTACTCAAGTAATGTTTCTAATGATGAACAAAAAAATTCAGATTTATAGTGTGCATGTCCTCGGGCCATATTTCTTTGATAAGTTTATGATGTTAAATCCTCTATTCCTCAAGCCTCAGTTGAGTGTCAAGTTATTCATAGTATCTATTCATGTGTTAAATCCTCATGCTCTAATCTTTTAGTTATCTTTCCTTAATCAAGATAGTGGTGGTGAATAGTTTTCTAGACGGGAGAGAGAAGATATTTCCTTATCAACGATAGAGGGTGGCATGTTTAATTTGGCTAGGCGGTAATGTGAAGTGAGATTGAGGCTAAGTCTTTGATATATGTCACGGTTAGTTGAAGTTTAATGTTTTATGATTGGGGAGATTGTTGTATGTTCATTTTGTGTAATTCCATGAGTCTGAAGGAATATTGAAGTAAAGCGTTTGTGCAGGACTTGATTAGTTAGGAATATGTCGGGTGTGCTTGCTTAAGGTGAATGCATGGGAGTTGTTCTTGATAAGAAGTGTGTAGGATATGAAGAAGAGGCTTTATAAGTGTTTGATTAGGAATGCATATATGGTTATGAATAAGGGCTCGAAGGTCATATTTGTGTACGTGCGGATGAATGCATTGCACGTTAGTAAATGGCTAGTACTAGGTGGATTGGAGTTGTCGAAGTGGTAATAAGAATTACTCTTGAAGTGAGAAGTTGTAAAAAAATGTAGATGTATGGAAGTCCATGATCCAAAATGGTTTCATGTGACGAATCTTGTGGTTCTAAGCTAGGCATGAAGACGATGAGAGGGTTTGGTTCGAGGAGATATGAGTAGATGGAAGTATCAGTGCCATGTGAGGATTATAAGTCGTATCGATCAAGTATAGTATCGAAAAGGTATAGATAGTATAGTCAAGAGAGTGTTTGAGAAGTGTGGTTAAGTTTGAGTGTAAGGAGTTGCATTGCCTGAGGCCTGGTACTTCTATCCCGGCTTATTATTTATAGGTTTATGTTCCAAGCTATAGGATTATGGAAATTCTATGATCTCTGATTTAGATGTCTTGTTTAGATCTTGCCTAAAGTCCCTTGCTCCTTCATACCGTTAGAATTCCTTGGAAGGGTGTTGAAGAAATCCTCCACTTAAGTATGAGTATCTAGTACGATTCAGTTTGCATAGTCAGCAGCCCAGTTTTAAAATTTGGCAGATAGGTTTCTATGGTTTTCTATTTTTCGAACTAGTCTGGTCTTACAACTCGAAGTTTCATAAGTACGGTCAATCCGGTAAGTAGTTGCTCGCACCCAAGATCTGCGAATTCAGTTCAAGTATATGTATCAGACATCAACTTCAGATTTGGAAATCTAATTATGATTCTGTCTGTAAGCATTCATTGAACGATCTTTATTTTCCAAGTAATCTAGCCCAGACAATGTAATACCCATTGTATATAATCTTAGCCTTATTTCTCATGACTTATGCCTGCATAAATTATCACTTCATAGTCTATGAGTACGATTGCACCCTGATCATATCAAGTGAATCCTAAACTCTCAGTATGAGCCCGCTCTTTATTATAAGCAGAAGGCAAATCAGCTCAGACTCAGTCGAGAATTACAGTTGTCCTCTATTCTATTCTTTTCCAATCTCGGATCCAACAGTATAGCTATTCTCATCACGAGTTTATACATTGAACGAAGTACTCCAAAGTTTAGAAAGACATAGATTCAGATTAGCAAGTTGTTTCAGCTGTGTATATTCAGTTTTCTCTATATTCTTGGCCAAACTAGCAACATTCGAGGACGAATATTTCCAAGGGGGAGAAATTGTAATACCCCGATCATTCCTTAAGTCTAAATTCGTCTTTTGAGTTTATGGAAATGACTTCCAAAGTGGATGATGATTGAACCATGTAGAATTTCCCTAATTCTGACTTTTTGTCCTGTAGAGCATTGAATAAGCTTTCCATCGATACCAAATTCGCCCAAATCCGACACTCGGGTGAAGAGTTAGAGTCATTTTAGTGAGACAGTGTGCCACCTAGCACTTTAGCGCATCGCGGAGCCAGCCAAAATGGCAATTGTCATTTTTCATTGAGCCTCCGCGATATTGACGCATCGCGCCAAGGCTCAATATTAGGATTTTCAAATTCCAGTGCACCAACGCGATTTCACCGCGTCACGGTGCCCATCCAGGTCACAACCAAAGTGACAACGCGATTTCACCACATCGCGCCACTGAGCAGTTTCCCAATTGTCCAAATCCAGTGAAGGACCACAATCCTAGCGCGTCGCGCCAGGGCCAAAAATCGGGCTCCAGTTCTAGAATTTGCTCAAGGGTATTTTGGTCTTTTCTACCCGTTCTTACCCTCTATATATATATCCAAGTAGAGAAGAGAAATTCATTTCTTTCCAAGAACATTCAAGAAGCTAAGGTTTTCTCTCAACCCAAAAATCCAATCTTCTCCAAGAAAATTCAAGAACCTTCCATAAATACCTTCAAGTGGTTCAAGATTTAAGATATCTAAGTCAAGGCATCAAGAAATTTAGCTCAAGAGTGTGAGAAAGAAGTTCCAATCAAGTTTCTTCATCTCAAAAATCATAATCAAGGTATGTGGGGTTTGAACAAGGACACTTCTTTCGTTATTGTGCCCAAAGATTTAATTTCTACTATTGAATTTCATGATTTTGCAAAGTGGGTTTACGCCCAAATTACTTTATCAATGATTTATGAGAATTGAGCTATTCAAGATTGATATATATGACTATTTCATTATTTTATTTCTTAAATTGAGAATTTATGCCATGAGTTGTATATTGTTATCATGAGATGATGATTTCTAAGTGATTTAAGATAAGTTTCATGATTTATGTTTTTTCATGAGAAGTTTGATTATTGAATATATATTGATATTGAGCTTGAGAGTCAAGAATGAGTTCTATGATGTTTTCTTGAAGCCTTGATACTTGATACGATTTGATAAGCAAGTGTACTTGATATTGAGAAAGATTGTTTTGAGTTGAGTGGAGTTAGGAATCCACAAATTGTTTATAATTTACAGATGAGATATATTAATCATTTTGGTCTCTATAATAGACTCTTGAGTTGATTGAGGTGGATTTCCTAACACGTTTTGAGCTAAGTCTGGAAGGAGTATTTAGTACCGAGTGGAAAGTGTGGCTTCAGCGCATCCTACTTCCAGAGAACTACGTGACACCGTAGGATTGAGATTTGAGGGCCAAAGATCCGAGTTTGTGATCACAAAGATGAGTTTGAGGTTATACTCCCTGGCAAGAGTATAACGCTCCCGCCAATGTGGGGTTCTTTCCTTAGAAGGGCAAAACGTTGGACTCCATGCGTCTCACATGGTTTATGTCGGTTATAAGAAACTCCCAAGTCCATAATAATTTAAGTTTCTTGAGTTACCGAGTCACTCTAAGTCATGAGTCAAAGAGTTTGAGTTGAGTCCAATGATCTATGAGATTTATGAAGCATGTGTTACTGTTGATGATTTATGAGAAACTATATTACAGTTTAATTCAAGCGAAGAGAGTCATTATTGTTAGCATGCATGATTTTATTTTACACTTATGATATTATTTAAAAATATTGCATACACCCCACTTACTCAGTACATTCCCAAGGTATTGACCTATATATATATATGTCTATGTGCTACATTGTCTCATAATGTAGGTACAAGTGGTAGCGCGCATACCGTATTCAGTCAGTTTGCAGCTTCTAGTCAGCAGTAGGTGGTGAGTCCTTTTGATTCAAGGGTTTGAGTTAGTTATACAGTTCGAGAAGTATTGTATTTTCTTATTTTGGTCGTATTGAGTTTGGATAGTTGGGAGTCATGACCCGGCTATCTAAAGTCAGTACCAATAGAGGCTTCATAGACAGTCAGTAGAAGTTGATGTATTCAGTTTCAATTTTATTTTGTAAAAGCAGAGTTGTAATCTTGTAAAGTTCATATTTGTATTGATCAAGTTCAAAGAAGTGCTATGTTTTCGCTGATTTTGTATAGTTTTAAGCATTTTATTCAGTCGCTTATGAGTTATGCCAGCAGGAGGGTTAGTTTGGGGTCACTTGTGCTCCTAAGTACCGTGTGACATTTCGGGACCCAATTTCGGGGCATTACAGTCATAGCCTGCAGCTGAATCACCTTTGTTTTGCGGATGATGTTCTGATGTTTAGCAAAGGTGATTTTCAATCAGTCTTGCTTATGCTTAGGGGGCTGCACACATTTTCGAAGGATTCGGGGTTGCATATAAATACAAGAAAATGTAATATTTTTGGAGCAAACATGATGGAGAGCACACTCAATGACTTGGTGAAAGTATCAGGCTATGCTAGGGGTTCTCTTTCTTTTCGCTATCTCGGGGTTCCAATTTCAGCAAAGAAATTATCCAGCATGGATTGTGAAATTTTTTTAGATAAGATCACAGCTTGTGTTCAAAGGTGGGGGGTCCCGACATTTTTCATATACCGGAAGAGTAATGCTTGTAAACTCTATTCTGTTGCACATTCACAGTTATTGATCATCAATATTCATGCTTTCGAAACAGGTACTGAAAGGCATCACTGCTATTTGTCAAAAAAAATTATAGGAAGGCAAACCTACGGCTACAAAGTCCCCCATTAATAGCTTGGGATTTGATATGCTGACACAAGAGAGAAGGTGGCTTAGGGATAATGGATTGCATTAAATGAAATAAAACATCAATAGGTAAATATGTTTGGAACATTGCAGAAAAAGCTGATCATTTGTGGGTGCGATGGGTCAATGCAATAGATATCAAGGATGTGGACTGGTGGGAGTATTCCCCCCAAATGATTATTGTTGGTACTGGAAAAAGGTGTGCACAATACGAAATGTGTTTGTACAGGGCTATAGACGAAATAACTCGATGCAGGTGGGAGGAAAGTACACTATAAGAAATGGCTATTGGTGGAGAATAGGGATTGGAGAGGCATGCTCTTGGGGAAGATGGGTATGGAGCAAAGCAAATCTGCTGAAGCACAGCTTCATATGCTGGCTAACCATGCATCATCGATTGATGACCAAGGACAGGTTGTATCAGATATATGTGAGCCAGGATAACAAATGCACCATATGTGGGGAGTACAAAGAAACGGTGCAACAACTATTTTTTGAATGCACACTGGCAGCAAAATGCATCAAGGGTGTCTTAGACGGGTTGGGTAAAGGAACACAGCATACGAATATTGATGGAATATGGAGACGAGTGACACGGAGCACAACTGGCAGGGGGAGCAGAAGCTTAGTTTTGGTTGTTCTAGCAGCAACAATCTATAGGATATGGAAGGCACGCAACACTGCGTTATGGGAACTTCGGCTGTTTAAGCCGGAGAAATTAATTGACCGGCTTAAGCAGGAGTGTAAGATATGAAAGACAGCATTTTTTACCAAGAAAATGAGCAGTAAAGATAAGCATTGAATTAACCATATTCTTAGTTGAAATTGATCTATAGAGTGAAGCTGAGAAGGATGTTGTAAATAGATATAAGTTGTACCTGTTTTGTGGCGTAAATAATATTTTTTTTCTTCACCAAAAAAAGTTTTGAAAAAAAAAATTCTCATTCTAGAGATGATTTCAGTACATAACTCGATCACATAAAAATAGGCTTCATTTACCTTGTATTTAGTTCTATATAATTTAGTTGCTTCTGCATGAGCAAGTAGAATGTGGCGGGAAACTATGTAAGGCTCGGTTGAAGAATTCCCAGCAAAGCAATTATGGTTCATCCAAGCGGAGCATCGTGCTGGTGCAAACCTGCCTGTGTCATAGCAAAAAGAGGCAAAAGTATATGGCTCATTGAACGTTGTCCACAACTTAACCCTGTCTCCAAATTCTTTGAAGCAAAGCTCTGCATAATCACGAAAATCACTCCTGCAAATAAATGATTATTAATTTCCATATTATTGCTAAAAATTCTTTTTTTTTTTTTTTGGTTGTGTTTTTTTGTGTGTGTGGGGTGGGGGGGTGGGGCGTGGGGGAGGGTGCGATGAGGTGGATTTCGAACCTCCACCATTAGGATAAGGGTGAGGGCATCTCATCAACTGAGCTACACCCCCACTTGTTACTCTTGCCAACAACTTCAACATTAAAATTATCTTTATATGTTGGTGGATACAATGTCACTGTGTCAGCAAGATGTTATGGAAGTTCAGTTCACCAAACAATGATTTCCGTCTTACTACATTAGTTTCCTTTCTTATAAATTCTGGAACATCCTCACGAAGATCCTTGCTATATATCATGTTTTTTTTTTCCTTTTGAGTAGCTGAGGTTTTTCTACTGACGCACGAAGCAAGCTAAAGTGCATACGATTGTAAAGTCAGAGACTAAACTAAAACCATTAAATTGATTCAATTGAATGGATTATAAAAGGGATAGATAAGGTGGTATACTTTTCCCCGTTTGATGTGTCATTCATTAATTTACTCCCGAACTCATTGGTCTTTATAAGAATAAAATATTGGTTTTAAGAGAATGAGTCATAACCCTTCTATCTAATTCTTTGGTCGTTATGTAATAATTGGATGGATTTAAGCAAACAACATGAAGTTGGGGAATGGTAATGGGGTTGTGGGGGTCTAGTGGAGTTGGGTGGGGTGGTGATGCGCCAAAATTTGGTAGAGTGTTAGAGTGGAGAGGCGACAATTAATTGAAATCGCACTTATAAAATTTATTTTTTCTTTTTTTGTACTAAATAAGTCATTTTTTTAGATTTTTAAAAATATATATTTTTTGAGAAAAACAATATATTATTCAATTAAACATGGACGATTTTTTCAAAAAAAAAAAAGATAAAAAGTTTCTTCGTCCCATACCAATCACACCCTTAATCCATTTCATTTTGGGGATTGATCTTTAAGGCTGATAAGCGAAATTGCCCTTTGGCAGCCCTTCACTTTCTTTGGAAAGTTAGTGCTAACAATATAATTTCTCAACTGATAACTTATCATTTTTGCAGTTAAAATATATATATATATATATATATATATATATATACATGAAAATGTGAAATTAAAATTTCCAAGCGTTGTCTAGGTAATGTAGGTGATCGAGATATTCACTTACACAATATGAGGGCTTAGAAATCCAAGATACTCATCTTCAAGGGCTTGTGGTGTATCCCCATGGAAGAGTGTAATCAAAGGTTGTATTCCTGTCATTTAATTCAGTGCAAACATAATATCAACATGATCAATGGTAAAAATGAACAATTTATAAAGAACACTAGGGGAGAAAATATGACCATTTGCTAGTAGCTCATTGATGAGATTCTTGTAAAAGGTTATTGCCTTCTGATTTATTCCCTTACACAGCTTCCCATCTGATATAACATATATATCATAGATAAACATTAGTGTAATCTGAAGTATGAAAAGTTGGGAAACAATGAAAACTAAATTTAGTTTAGAAACTGTCAAAAATTTAACTAACATGACCTTAATAATAAATAGCTAAGGAAGAAAAAATGGGGCAATATATTTAATTAGTTCGTATTAAATGAAATCTAGCTGGTGATTCATGAGAAGAAGTAGTAATGGCCTGAAAATATACTAAACTGTCTTATAAAAATTTAACAATTTGAAGTAAAGTTTCGTTATTAGTAATAATAAAAGCAACAAGATGGATCGAGACAATTTTAAATTGTGAAACTTTACATTTAATTTTATTTCATTTGGTTTATAATTGATTTCATATTTCAAAATTTTGCATTATTCCCTCATCTTAAGATTTTACGGCTGTAAAATGAAATTAGTTATATATTTATATACAATATCATTGCATATGTTAGATAACATTGTCATATTTCAGACCAAAGAGAAATGATCCGTGTTAGCACGAGTTCAATATTGTGAAAATAGAAATTATTAATATACTTGTCAAACTAGTAATTTGAATAAATATAAATAAAACAGGCATCACTATTTTGATATAAATATACACATAGTCTATTGATATTCTAAATAAATTTTAAATTCTCGATTATCTAAGGATACAGGAAGCATTGAGAAAGTTGTTTTAAAAAATTTTGATTCTAGGGATGTTAGTTAATTTAAGGAATTGAAGTAACTGACCCAATTAATTGTACCAGATAGTCATTAGGTTTCTTAAATTAAAATCTATGTTTGGTAGGTTTTTAGTTTTGGAAAAATAAATTTAAAAAATATCAAATTGATCGAAAAAATTTATATGAGTAGAACGTGTCTTATATATTAAGTTTAACGTAATGAAACAATAAAATTTTTGCTTTGAATTTGAAGTGGTAAAAATGACTACAAACCTATAAATAATTAACACTTAAAATTTTTAATTGCAGAACAACTCATAGGAGTAGTATGCTTAATCAAATAATTTATAATATCTTTTGTATATACAATAATAATGAATTATATTTATCCCTTACAAAGATATAATCTTATTAGGTATTTTTCTTTCGCTCCTTTTAATTTGATATATATGTTGACTTGACATCTTAAGAAAATATTCATTAAAAATTTTTTTTACTACATTAACTTTATTAAGTATACTTTAAATTTAAATTTGGTTATTAGTATTTCAGATATTTAATGATATAATATTAGATAAAAATAATAATTTTTTTAATTTATTAAAATAAAATAAAAAGTAAAAAATATCTTATTTTTAATAAAAAATCTGAATAAAGAATAAATTTTAATTTTTTTTAATTATATTAATTATTATGAACTATTATCTTATTAACTTACTTAAATATATTAAATGAGAAATAGATGGAAGCATTTTGGTAAAAGGATGGTAGACTAAGGCCACGTTCTATGACATGTAGGGGTGGGCATTCGGTTTGTTCGGTTTGATTGTTGAATATCGGTTCGATTTTTCGATTTTCGGATTGAAGAAAAGGAAAATCATAACCAAACCAAAATTATTTCGGTTTGATTCGGTTTTTACAAATTCGGTTCGGTTATTTTGGATTTTTATTTTGGTTTTAAAGATTAAAGTAGTAAGCATTTAAAATTGGTGATTTTTCTAGAAAAATAATCTTTTTTTCAAACCTATTTTTCATTTCCAAATATAATTAATTCAACACTTATGAAATAACTATAAATATCGACATCGCTGAGTCATCGCCGTTGGCTTGACGGCAGTGGCCGTCCTCGGTAGCGACTGTCGACAGCAGTGACGAACTAAGCAAATGAACCGAGCAAACGATTGTCGTTGGTGATGTTGAAATTTCAAATGAACTGACGAACTGAGGATGGTTGAGCACCGCTGCAGCCTTCACGTTAATGTTAGGGTCTAAAGCAAAGCAGTATATTAGGATTTAGGGTTACTAAATGATTATAATTTATATATTTATATGTTATTTCAGATTATATTATATTTTTAGTATATTTACATATATATTAAATTATATATATATATATATATATATACTATCATATATTATTTATATAATTTTGGTTTTTCGGTTTCTGTGAATTTTTTTTTGTAAATTCAAAAACCAAACTGTTTAACCAAATTCTAAAATATGAAATCAAAACCAATCCGAAAAACTGAAAAATCAAACCAAAATTAAATTTTGATTTGATTTTTTGATTTTTTTCGGTTAAATCAAAATATGCCCAGCCCTGATGACATGTGGGGCAAATAGAAAAGTCAATGGGTTTCATCATGGTATGGTGAAGTCTGCAATTACATAGAAAAATATGAGGGGGTTTTTAAGCTTTTGGTAAGGTTTAACTAACAAAGCAGAAAAAACATTTTTTCCTAAGCAAACTGAGCTTATGAAATTGTGTAATAACTTTAATACCCTCAAACTTGAATCTAATGTCAAAAAAGCTGACATGTTGAAAGTGGTTTTTCTAATTTATAGAAGAAAAGCAGATATTCTAAAGGAAAAAATTCACAAATAGCATACTTAAGACCATAATTCTGAGATTCATATCAATACTTTCACAATTACCTAAGGTAGCAACTTATATTTTGTATTTTAACAAACTGTTGCTACAAAAATACAAATAAAAATGATTTTACTGCCCTTAATTAACTGAAATTAGTTGAGGTAAATATGGTAAAATTACCTTAAATTAAATGTCCAGATTCCTTACCCATTAAAACCTAATAAATCACGTGATTTTCGTTATTTATTACCAACAACAATCAAATTCAATTTTGAGTTTCAAAAAACGTGTTCAGGCAAAACAAAAATCAAAATCAAAATCAACTGAATCTTTTTCTGTGCAATTTATTCTAATTGAACAATCTAACTAAAGTGTATCTTCTTCTGTTCAATTTCTTCAAATTCAACGATCATTTTGAACGATCAGTTTCTTCGAATACAATGATCAACTGTACCTTCTTCTAAATAATTTGCTCGAATTTAATCATCGATTGTAAATTCATTCTTTACTGTTGTTGAAGGTATCATTCATAATATTTTTCTCATATGAATTTCATAAGGTTTTATGAAATTGAAAAAATGGAATTTGTTCTAAAAATAATTTTGCACTGTTACAGTTATTTGATTAGAAATTTTTTTAGTGATCCATTACTTCTGCTTCGTTCAAATTTTTCACGACGTCGTTAATTTATTTTTGAATATTTTGTAGATAAATTTCGAGTAAAAGTTAATGCTATAGTAAATTGATCCGGTAGAACAAAATAGTGATCGAAATCAGTTTTTCAAGCTGATCAAAATTCTTTTTTTTTGGAGTTTTGATTGTCAAAATTTATAGTATATCTGTATATGTGAAAAGTTTGTTTATAGATAATTTGGTTGTGTTTGATTATGGAGGTTGTGGCTTTGATTGTATTTAACGTTGAACAGCTAATTTTTAATTGTATTTTGTCTGGAAAAATTTTCTGTATTTGTATTTTATGTTTAACAAATATTTTGTAATTATATTTTTGGGAGTAGTTGTGGGCTGTAGAATTTTTGGGAGTAGTTGTTGGCTTTGATTGTATTTGATTGTATTTTGTCTGTAGTTGTATGTTTCGTAATTGTATTTTCGGGAGTAGTTATTTCGTAATTCTACGTTTATAATTGTAGAATTTTATCTGAGTTTTTGTTGTGTAAGTGTATGTTGTAACTATTGATAACTTACATATATGTATATTTTTGTATTTTAGGTGAAATAAGTTAGCAATGGGAAGCATATCAGTTCTCGTGAAGCACTCTAGAAGGTGGACGTATGAAAAAAAACTATGAAGAGTACCTCACTGATGTAATATTGTTGAGCACGACGGCATCATTCAATGAACTACACAATATTTTGGCATATCACATAAATGTGGATTTTAGCAGCAGACATATTCAAGTGGAATATCAAATCATTAGTAATGCAGGGCAAATACAAATGCATAATGTATGTTTTGTTGAAAGAAGTGACGCCCAAAATAATTTACATCAAGTGTTAAATACATCTGCTGAAGGTGTTAAAATCGAGCAGGGATATGTTTGAAAAGAAGAACATCAACTCATGCAGTGGTTGTGGATCTAAGCGTAAATGATACATTTGTTCTTCCGTATTCTTTCTTTATAATTTCCTTTGCAGTTTTCATAATAATGAACTCATTTGTGAGTTTTAAGATCTTTATCGATCATTTGCTATAATGCGTTATAAATAACAATTAGTAATACAGTTATGTATTACTAAATTTGATAGAAAAATACATATGCTTTTTATTTGAAAAATATTATGTTTTAGGGTATATATATATGATAACTGAGATGTTTTTCAAATATGATCATTTATATGTATTTGTAATATGAAAGTATTTAAAAGTATTTGAAAGTAAATGAACAAAGTTAAATCTGAATACTGCATATTTATATATTGCAAAATCTGAACATATTTAATTTTTAAGCTAAATCTCACTGTAACAAAAAAAAATGAACACTGAAATAAAATACAAAGTACAAAATTATTGAAAAAATATTAAATATAAAAGACTAAAATGAATTACTTTCATTCACTTCAAAATTAGTAAGTTTGATTCACTTCATATGTATTTTGAAAGTGAATGAACAAAGATTAAAATACATATGATGTTAACTGCATATGTATTTTTAAGTTAAGTCTGAATACTACATATGTATATATTGCGAAATCTGAATACTGCATACGTATTTTGAAGTTAAATCACACTGTAACAAATACAACTGAACACTGAAATAAAACACAGACTAAAATAAATTACTTTCATTCAGTTCAAAATTAGTAACTTTGATTCAATTCATATATATTTGAAAAAAATGAACCAAGAGTAAAATACATATGATATTAACTGCATGTGAATACTGCATATGTATATATTGCAAAATCTGAATACTGCATATATATTTTGAAGCTAAATCTCACTGTAACAAAAAAAAAATGAACAGTGAAATAAAACACAGACTACAAAATTATTGAAAACATATACAACATAAAAGACTAAAGTGAATTACTTTCATTCACTTAAAAAATAAGTAACTTTGATTCACTTCAAAACATAAAATAAGTTTCTGCAATTAATATCAACATCCAGTTAAATCTTGTCAATTACACAATGTAATAAAATCATCAACCATCAGACTTTCAATACTTCTGTGACACTAGTTATCTTGTTTTTTCTAATAGGCCTCAATGACGCTTCGTCGTTACTTTGAGCTTTTGCTTCTTTTCATATCTTGTACGAAATACATTGGGATTGAACTCAACTGAAGGAACGCCTTGACCATAAGAAAGGCACTCTGCGTATGTAACCATTTACAAATCACAGTCCCTGCAAAAAAAATATTGAATAATAGTTAAAATATATTTTGTACAAACTTACAAATCCTCTACAAATAACACATCAATATAACCTGTAAACTTTTCTTAATATCATTATCACAATAGCAGCACATATGTGGTGCAAATTTGAAAGTTTTCTTACAATGAATATTTCATCACGGGCACCTATACAAAGTAAAACTATACCTTATTAAACTGTAGAAAATAATAAAACACAATCAACACATCAAAAAATACATATAAATATGCATATGTATATTGAACAAAACAAAAACACAAAACCATCACTAAAGCAAAATACATATGAAATTTGATATGTATGTATAAAAATATAAATGTTCTCATATACCTTAAAATGTATATTGAACCTAACAAAAATACAAATGAAATTGCATATGTATCTATAAAACATACAAACTACATACGTATACCTTAAATGTATATTTAGTCAGTCATTTGTATATATGGCAAACCTACATAAATTGTATTGAAAAATTATTTAAAAATATATTTGTATTTCAACAGATACAAATACGTACATAACCACGAATGTATTTGTAGATTCAACATTCCAATATACTGAAAATACATATCAAGTATAATAAATTCCATACATGCAACTTAGCAAATTCATTTAACATACAAATACAACTAAACATAGAAGTTTTACAAAAAATACAAATAAAAACATGTTAACCCAAAATGTATATTTAACTTATCATCTTCACAAATCAGCTTTACTGAAATCCCTAAATACATATCAGTTGATCAGTAAATACATATTAGCTTCACAAAAAAACTACATATTACCCAAAATTGATAACAACTTTACTGAAATCCCTAAATACATAATAGTAGATAAAAATACATACACAAAAAAATACCTCTTCCTCCATGCCTTCTTCAACAACAAATTAACCCAAAATCATCTACAATATTCATTCAACTCCGATTATCCTTCATTAATCGCAACAAAATAAAATTCAGTTCTAATTCTCATCTAAAATTCAATTTTTTCAACTATATCAACTCATAAGAAATTAAATTTTACTGAAAAACAATTGTAAAAAAAACTATCAACAATAATTCAATCCAAAATCATCTACAATATCCATTCAACTCTAATTATCCTCCATTAATCGCAACAAAATAAAATTCAGTTTCAATTCTCATCCAAAATTCAATTTTTTTCAACTATATCAACTCATAAAAAAGACCTCAAAAACGACCTTGATAATGATTTACAGTACAAAATATAAAAAAAGTTGTTAAATAGATAATATGCAATAACTGAATTTAATAGTTACCTAATTTTGTGGATCACAATCCTTATAAAAACATGAGAAAATGTGAGGAAAAAAAATTAAAAGTGAAATTTGAGAGATTTGAAAGAAAAAAAAGAAAGAGAAAAGGTAAAGTTACAAAGAAAGAGAAAGATTGGCAAGAAAGAGAAAGAGAAAGTGAAAGAGAAAAGGTAAAATTAAAAGGAAAGAGAAAGATTAGTCTACAATTAGTGTGAAATTCGCATGTTAAACACAGTAATTTTCCAGAGATGCACAAAGTGGGGAACCACACTTAAAATAATGCTAGATTTGCTACACAAAGTAATTTCATTAAAGTGTTGCTATTTTTTATAATTTAAGTCTTAGGTATGCTACTCCATGTAGTTTTCCCTATTCTAAATACTAGATCATGTATCTTAATGTTAGGTTGCGTGTGTCCAGGAGACCAATTGGGTAGGTTCAAAGTCTAGGGATGTAGATGTGTACAAGTTGTGGTACTCGAGTAGTGAGAGGCGTAGGTATATTAGTGGACAAGGAGCTTTGGGAGCAGGTAGTGGAGGTTACTAGGGTTAGTGATAGGGTGATAACTATTAAGTTGGTCCTTAGGGGTGTACTTTGAACATCTTTAGTGCGTATGCGCCACAGATGGGCTTGGAAGAGGAGGAGAAGAAGAGCTTTTGGGAGGTTTAGGACGAGGTGGTTAGAGGCGTGCCTAGTTCAGAGAAGATTTTCATAGGTGGGGATTTTAATGGGCATATCGGGTCATTGTCGTTAGGGTATGATGATGTGCATGGAGGCTTTGGGTTCGGGGTTAGGAATGATGAAGGAGCTGCTCTTTTGGATTTTGAGAGGGCCTTTGGGTTGGTGGTAGTGAATTTCTGCTTTTTAAAGAAGGAGGAGCACCTGGTTACTTTCCGTAATAGGGTAGGCAAGACTCAGATTGACTTTTTGTTGTTTAGGAAGAGGGATAGAGCTTTGTGTAAGGATAGTAAGGTATTTTCGAGTGAGAATCTGGCGACCCAGTATAGACTCCTAGTTTTGGACTTGGTTATCAAGAAGAGGTGGGGTGGGAAGGGTCGACCTAGAGTTAGGTGGGGTAGCCTAACTTTGGTTAGTGCTTTAGAGATAGGGGTGAGGTTAGAGGGGATGGGGGTTTGGGAGTGTAGGGGACGTGGATAGTATGTGGGATAGGGTTGCTGGATGCATCAAAAAGTCTGCTGGAGAGGTATTGGGTGTCTCGAGGGGCTGGTCTAGCCGGTGTCGGGGGGATCTGTGGTGGAATGAAGATGTTAGAAAGAAGGTAAAGACGAAGAAGGAGGCTTATGCTAAGTTGATTGAGAGTAAGGATGAAAAAAAAAAGCGAGTGAGCAAGGAGGAGTACAAGTTAGCTAATGAAAATGCTAAGTTAGCAGTTACGGCTGCTAAGACTGCAGCTTTTGAGAGTTTATATAAGGGGTTAGAGTAGAAAGGCGGGAAAAAGAGGTTGTTTAGGCTTTCCAAGTTTAGGGAGCGGAAGGATCGGGATCTGGACCAAGTGAAGTGCATTAAGGGGGAGGATGGCAGAGAATTGGTGGAAGACGCCCTCATTAAGAAAAGATGGCAGCCGTATTTCCATAGTCTCTTAAATGATGAAGAGGATAGAAGTGTTGTGTTAGGAAAGTTGGAGCACGCTGGGGAGTGGCGTGATTTCAGCTATTGTCGGCGTTTTGAGGTAGAGGAGGTCAGTGAGGCTATTCGCAAGATACGAAGGGGCAGGGCGATGGGGCCCAACGAGATCCCGGTGGATTTTTGGAAGTTCTCTAATAAGGTAGGGTTGAGGTGGCTGGCTAGTTTGTTTAACAATATTTTTAAGTCCGTAAAAATGCTTGATGCGTAGAGATGGAGAACGATGATCCCTCTGTATAAGAACAGACATTCAGAGTTGCAACAACTACTGGGGTATTAAGTTGTTGAGTCACATAATAAAGATTTGAGAGAGGGTGGTGGAGCGAAGGCTGAGGAAGATTGTGTCTTTTTCAGAGAATCAATTCGGATTTATACTTGGTCATTCTACGACTGAGGTAATCCACCTAGTGCGGAGACTGGTTGAGCAGTATAGAGAGAGGAAGAGGGATGTTCACATAGTGTTTATTGACTTAGAAAAGGCGTATGACAAGGTCCCTAGAGAGGTTCTTTGGAGATGTTTGGAAGCAGGGGAGGGGGGGTCCCTGTGGCGTACATCAAAGCGATTAAGGACATGTATGAGGGGGCGAAGACGCGAGTAAGGACAGTAGGAGAAGATTCCAAGCATTTTTCGGTCTTGACAAGGTTGCACCAGGGATCAACTCTTAGTCCGTTTTTATTCGCCTTGGTTATGAATGTGTTGACGTGGAGTATTCAAGGCGAGGTGCCTTGGTGTATGCTTTTTCCGTATGATGTAGTTTTGATTGATGAATCGCGTCGAGGTGTTAATGATAAGCTAGTGTTTTGGAGGCAAACCCTGGATTCTAAAGGGTTTTAGTTGAGTAGGACCAAGACAGAGTACTTGGAGTGCAAGTTTAGTGACTCGAGGCAAGAGGAGGAGGTGGTAGTGAAGTTGGATTCCCAGGAGGTTTGCAAGAAAGATAGTTTAAAGTATCTTGGGTCTACGATCCAGGGGAATAAAGAGATAAATAAGGATGTCTCTCACCGTATTGGGGCAGATAAGATGAAATGGAGGCTCTCTTTGGGAATTTTATGCGATAAGAAGGTACCCCCTAAGCTAAAAGGCAAATTCTATAGAGTTACAGTCCGGCCGGTTATGTTATATGGAGCGGAGTGTTGACCGGTTAAGAATTCTCATATCCAAAAGTTGAAGGTGGTGGAGATGAGGATGTTGCGTTGGATGTGTGGATTTACAAGGGCTGACAGGATCTGGAATGAGATTATTCGAGAGAAGGTGGGAGTCGTGTCGGTGGAGGATAAAATGCAGAAAGTGAGGTTGAGATGGTTTGGTCATGTGATGAGGAGGGAAACGAATGCTCCGGTTCATAGGTGTGAGAGGTTGGCCTTGGATGGTTTCAAGCGGGGTAGGGGTAGACCGAAGAGATACTGGGGGAAAGTGATTAAATATGACTTGGAGCGATTACAGCTGACTGAGGACATGGCGTATGGAGGAAAAACATTAGGGTAGAGGGGTAGGGTGGGTGGATGAGTCGTAGTCAGTAGGTAGGAGGGCTTCGATGTCCTTTGATTGGCAATGTACAATTTTTTGTTGTTGCGTCTTAATGTTAGGGCGGCCCAAACATATTAGTGGCCCAAGACCAAAATCAAAATGAAACCTTAAGTTTCTAAAGAAAAAAATATCTTTTTTAATAAAATCCATTTTTAAAATTATATAATCAATTTTTTCTATCAATACATTTTTAATTAATAATATAATCAATTGTTTGAATCTTTCTTGAAACATAATACTCTACATACATTAAACTTCTTGTAATAATTATTTTATTTTATATTAAAAATTTAATTTTCTACAAATAATACCTAATATTTTTAAAAGAAAAATTCATAATTTATTATTATTAAAAAAAGAAGCCTCTCAAATTTGGGACCTAAAACGATCGCCTAATTTTTTTTTTAGGGGAAAGGGCATCATATGACCACTTTGAAAAACTATTTCTACTAAAAATGGCCATTTCAAAGTAATGTCATAAATGATCATTCGTTCAAAATGTTTTCCACCCTATAGTCGTTTGGCGGATTCGGGTCCTCTCCATCTTTCTTCTCTCCAACTTTTTCAAGTTCTTGCTTGAATTGAGACGCATGTCATAGTTTAAAATTAATTATTGAGATTTAATTAGTTAAATCAAAGTTCTAACCATAGTTATCTACTTCCATATATTTAGTTATACTAGTTTAGTATAGTACTTTGCACGTGTATTTAGTGGTTATTATTAAATTTAAATTTAAAAATAATAAATTAAAGTTTAAAAGAGCTCCACAAAGTGAGAATATATTGCATACAAAAAGAATGAAGTATATAATATTGTATAAAATTGTTTTTAGGAAAAGGTATTATTGAGAATTAATTAGTGTTCGACAAAACTTTTAAAATCAACTTATTTTGAAAAGGGTCCTTCCAATAGTTTTTTTTTTTTTTCAAAAATAAAAAGAAGTAGTTCTTTTTGTGGGAAAAAATTTTGTTTGACCAATGATTTTTTTTAAAAATAAATTAATAAGTAATTAATTTTTGACCAAATTTCTCAAAATGCTTTTAATGTGTTTTGCTCAAAAGTGGGTTTTAAAAAATAATGCTTTTATTGAAATCTATTTTTAAGCTTTTGAAAAAGAACTTTTTATACTTCCAAAAATACTTTCTTTCTCCAAAAAATTTAGTTAAACATCTCACTTTTTAAAATAAACACTTTCGACCTTTCAAAACTTAATCAGACATTATAAAAAAAGTTGAAAGTGTTCGAAAATTTGATCTAATATAAAAGACACCATGAGAACTCACCTCTTTTTATTTATTTTTTCTTTTAAAAAATTTGAATTACTATATGTTTTAGGACCCCTTAACTTTTTAAAATATTTTTTTTCTTACTATATATTTTGCGACTCCCAAAATAATAAATTGTCTATTATTTGCGGGCCATCTACATCTATTCGTGGAGAAAAAAATTATTTAAATTGATTAAAAAGTTAAATACCTCTTAAAAACTGTTGAATATATTTTATTGCATTTGAAATGCACATAAAAAAAAACTAAACGTAATTGTTGTCATGCTCAATTGCTCATGCCTTGCAAAGCTGCTTCACGATATCTATAAACAATATCTAAATCCTTAATATCCCAAATTCTTCTAACTCTTCTTGTATCCTACAATCTCCACTAAGTTGCCAATTTTAATTTTGATCTATATTCTCCTCCATGATTTTTATTACTCCTCAAATAACCCTCGATAGTAATATCAAATACATCTTAATTGCCATATATTCCTTCACTGAATTTAGCATACACTATCTTCAATATATTTTCTATCATTTTTTCTTTCATTGTCTTTCCTTATGCTAGGTTGAAGCTAAAATTTTCAAAAACTATTTTAACGGGAGTCGTTTTTCACCTATATCGATTTGTAAAGACCTTTTTCTCATATATTTATTTTATATTATGAGGATTTTTTCATATATTTTAGGACTTTTTTTTTACGTTCCACCAGGAAAAAAAGTATCATATTTATTCTCCAATAATATTTTTTATCATATATTTTAGGAGTCATATTTTAGTACTCTTGTCACGTACGCTAAGAAAAAAACATAAAACGAGAGTCTAATGCTTGATTATGTCCTTCGTTTGTATGGTGAGTTTCCTATCTATAGGCACTTGATCTCATCGAGGCCAAGCTTGGAATCTCTATTTAGGAAAAGTCGGTGTTATATGACCATTGTCATGTCGGAAAACAGCATGTATAGTGTAGTCTCATACAGTGGGTCTAGGAAGAATAGAGTGTATGCAGATCTTATCCCTACCTCAAAGATAGAGAGGTTGTTTTCGATAGACCCTTGGATAATTATGCTAAATAATGCCTTGAAAAGGTACCTCAAGAACAATCAAGATGCGTAGAGACCTACATGGCGGAACTATCCACTTAGAGGGACCAGCGTAACGCTTGTTTGCATCAGCTTAACACAACCATATGATTTGAAATTACATCTATAGATGTATTTTTGAAATTTCCATCATAAAGTCATGGAAAACTGACAAAGATGTATTTAGAAGGAGGTTAGTCCTAAAGACTTTTTTTGGAAGAGGTTAGTAAAGAAACACAAGTTTAGACTCTAACACTTGTGATTCATGAAACTTCCTACACCGCAGACTTGTTTTCGAAAATGTTTTAAGGCCTAGAAAGAAATGTAAAAAGGTCAAAACATTGTTTTCAAAAATGTTTTAAGGCCTAGAAAGAAATGTAAAAAGGTCCAAACATTTGAAGATATATGGAGATTAATACCATAACAGAAGCAACATACCCGGTATAACCTCGACAAGTTTAATCTGGGGATCAGGTCTAGTGTATGCAACCCTTACCGTACCCTATTTTATCGGATAGAGATACTATTTTTGATAGATCCTCGACTCAAAAAGAGATTCACATTTAAGGAAGCTAATCATCAAACTTGTTGCCAGAAAGTGACTAATTTTTTTTTTTCAAGACACATGAGCTATACAGGTCAGAAAATTAATGATTCATCGAACTCTTATAGAGGATTATACTCCAAATATTTGTTCAATGGGGTGATCCAAAGAAAATTTGATTTTTTTGTATTTGCAATCGAAACCAAAAAAATCGTAACAAAAGTGCGCAATGCATACATCTTATTCCCAAAGTCGCCCAGCAAACAAACAAAACCAAGCTTTTTCTTTTGACGCAAATTCAACTTCATTTGAGTAGAGATTTTTCAGAAACAACCTCTTTGTCTCCGTGAACTGGGTAAGATATGTATGCACTTTAATTTGCTCTCTACTTGCCCTCCGATAACTTGAATAACATGAAATTTTAAATAATATTATCGCAGCCTCATATACAAAATTATTGAAAAAGAAATAATGAGAGATACATATTCTAATTTTTAAGAACTAAATACTACAAATAAAGATAATTACTTTGCTGATGGGACTACATATGTAACGTATTTGTTCCAACAAGAGATAAAACACGCAGCCAGCTACAACATATCACACAACAATCTAAAGGGGCACCAAAGTCGATACCCGAACCACACCAATCTCCTCCTTGTTGTCTTCTGTACACATCCTTTTGAGGAACCACTTCGGTTCCTTCTTGACTCAAACCTCCTCTTCTAATATCACTGACGTCTGAACATGAACGACTTTTATGTATACATAAATAATAAGCCTAATCTTTTGAAGACAAAGAGAAGAGAATAAAAGAGAGAGCTTACCTAAAAAAACCCAAGGAAAAAAAGGGAAAGAGATGAATCTTGAGTTTTTCCGGCATTTCATTTAGCGGCAACATACTTATTTCGTCCAATTTTTCTTCAAAAAATTTCAATTGAAAGAGAAACACAACAAATATATCAAAAGAGAGAATTCATAATCAATTGTTGATTCATAATACAATCTTCCAAGCAAATCCTAACGCATGATAAGCAAATCCTATCGCATGATACACTTTAAAATTAAATATGTTTAGAACTCTAATGTGCATGTAACTTCTTGTTTCTACAAGGAAATAAGATTCGAAAAGGACAACTATTCCTTTAAATAAGGGAGAATTTATATAAGTTAAACTTAACCAAATAGGACACGAATTTTGGTTGGAAATTTGTCTCATAAATCAAACAGGACATGAATTTTAAAAGTTAATTTTTCAGCGGAAATAATTTATTTTTGAGAAATTTTACTATGACAAAAAGGTGAAAAGACGATTTTGTCTATAGCAAAATATTTTAATGAAGGACAAAAAGTTCAAATCACTTTTCTAAGGATCTTCACACTTTTAATATATTATAGATATAGATATAGATATAGATATAGATATAGATATAGATATAGATATAGATATAGATATAGATATAGATATAGATATAGATATAGATATAGATATAGATATAGATATAGATATAGATATAGATATAGATATAGATATAGATATAGATATAGATATAAATTATAGATATAGATATAGATTTTCTCCTTAAATATCCATTAAGTAATGTTTTCAAAATTAAAAAAATAAAGATTGTTTTTCAATAAATTAAAATGAAACTATGTATGCTAAATTGGCACATTCCAACTGATTAGCTATAATGATTATAATAAGAACACGAGTTCACAAAAATAATCAAACTATTGTTATCCATTATACGTGTTATTACTTAAAATATCCCTTTTACTTCCCAATAAAATAACAATAAATAAAAATATAATATTTAGTTATATTAATATAATTCAAACAATAAAAATAATGTATTGAATTATATCAAATTGAATTATTCATTTTAAATAATATTTTTCAAATTAAAAAATAAAGATTATATTTGCTATTTTTTTAAAGTAATGTTTTCAAATAAAAAATAAAAATTGTGGCTTGAAGTTTTTCTAATTTTATTTTCTTTCTGTGACAAATAAATTCATCATACGCGTGCCAACCTAAATATAAAGATTGTGCCAAATAAATCCATTATATTTTCTTTATGTAGCACTTTTGAATTCTCAAATTAGAAAAATTAAAATTTTAGCTATATTATGAATTTAAAATATATATATATATATATATATATATATATATATATATATATATAAAGTTTTTAATATATATATATTTGTGACAGTAAAGATTTTTCTATAAATATTGAGTAAAAGATATAATAGATATTAAAGGAACAAATATAACTAAATATATAGACGAAGATAACTATGGTTAAAATTTTGATTGAACTAATTAAATCTCAATCATTAATTTTAAACCATAACATGTGTCTTCAATCCAAATAAGAACTTGGAGAAATTGGAGAGGAGTTGAATCCTCATTTGGCCCTTTTGGCATCTTTGGCTATTTACCCCTTTTTTAATTAAAATTTTTAGTTTACTTTTTGGTACATGTTTAATTTATATATATATATATATATATATATATATATATATATTAAAAAGTAGTTATCATCTAAAAATTGTATATACAATATTTATAAAAACTGTATCATTTTTATATAGAATTTGTATGTAATATAAAGAGAAAAGACATGATTCCCCCCTCCCCCTCCCCCTCCGAACATGTCAGCTCAACTTACTTTAGCACTTAAACTAAACTTCTGTTTATTTACCCCCCCCCCCCTTAACATCTTTAAAGTGTAGCTATTTCTCCCCTAATGTTGGCGTGATATTTTTTTAAAAAAAAAAGCGCGTTTATTTATTAAAAAATTAATTTTAGTAATATTATATTTAAAATATAATAAAAATTTTAAAAGAATAAAAAATAGATACTTTTCTCTCCTTTCTTCTTCAAAACATCATCAACAACAATACTCAAATTCCTCCATTAACAACCTCAAATACATTCTTCACCAATACTCTCCTTCAATTTTTTTATATTCCTCCATTAACACCACCAAAAAATAACCACTAAGACACTAAATTAAAATTTTTCCTCCATTAAACACCCAACTTTCATCTTGAAGGTAAAGCATCCAATTTTCATTCAAATTTCTTAGATCCATTTGTTAAAGAAACACCAAACATAATCTTTTCCTCACCTCACTTAGATTCAATTGTTAAAGAAAAAATCTTTACAACTTTCACATGAAACTATCCCAAAGAATAATTAATTAAAAATAAAACCACGAATGCCGAAGCACTTATTGTTTGAACAAATTGATAAGTTAGATGTAAATTGATATTTTGTTTGTATTCATGGCTGCACTTCAGCAGTTTGGAAGGGTGAGTTTTACCCAGGTTCAAATCATGGTAGGTACCGCATTGCTATCATAAAATTAAGAATGTTGTTGATCTTTAATTATCATTTTCTATAAATTAAAATTTTAATTACTATAACTAAAATAAGAAAACAAACTTTGGTTGTAGAATTATTCTTTGCATCGGGAGTTTGCAGGGGTGGAGGCTGGACCGGCGGGGGATGGGGTGGGGGCAAATCTGAATAGGAAGGAGGGGGGTTAGGGGGGCAAAGAAAAGGGGGAAAAATGTGTTTGCAGGGATGGGAGTGGACGGGGGTGGGGGTTGGATCGAGAGAAAGAAAGAACTGTTTGAAAAAGATAGAGAATTGAGGGAGGGGGGAGGGGTATTTTCTTTATTTAAAAATATTATATATATATATATATAATATGTATATATATATATAATATGTATATATATTTATATATATTATATATATATTTAATAAATATTTTGCTTGTGTAGCTCCGACGTAGCGCTGACATGGTGCTGATGTGTGGGCGAGTGTAACACACTCTCCGTGTGAGAGTGGTATTATATATTAAGGAGTGAAATAAATACACTTTAAAGAAATTAAGGAGGGGTAAATAAACAAAAAATTAGTTTAAGTGCTAAAGTAAGTTGAGCAGACAAGTTCGGAGGAAGGGGGGGGGGAATCATGTCTTTTCTCTAATATAAAATATATTTATAGAACAATAAATGTGACATAGGGATTGTATCAATATGATATAGGGATTGTGTCAATATGGTATAGGAACTGTATCAATAAGTGCATCAAAGATTGTATAGAATATATATAAAAATTGTATCATTGTTGTATAAAATATATATAGAATTAGTATAATTGTATAAATGATACCAAACTAACAAGGAGAGCACGAAATCATATCCCAAACAGTCCACAAATTACAAGAACCCATGGATCAAATGGGGAACTCTCTCGGATTCAAGAATACAACACAAGAAATACGATATATCTAGGTGTTTGACACCTTTTTCCAGCCAACAACAAACTATATTATCACACAAGATGAAAACAAGATGAATATAACAATGTGAGAACAACAACAAAACAACCGACTTTCACTACAAGATACAAACCATTACAAAGATGACAAAAACGTAAATGATAGATAGATAGATAGACATACACTACTACAAAGACTAAGAACCTAAGTGTATGTCACACACAAAGATCCTTACAAATGATAGTAGTAACACCTACACTCTTCAAAGAGACACAAGAGGGACCTCAATCCTTCAAGCATCCCAAAGTTCCAAGAAAGCTAAACACAAAAGTGATTCCACACCTAAGTTGTTCTTAGTTTCGGCCAAGTCTCTGAGTAAGAGAGAACTTGTGTGTTTCAATTGTGTATTACAAGATTCAACATGCAAAAACTAAGTAAAGTAACCCTAAAATGTTTCTTATATAGTGTATTACAAATAGAAGGCAAAAAGACCAAAATGCCCCTTAGAGATTAGGCACCCCCTCTAGTGTGAATTAGTGGATTTTTTGATGTGTTTTAAGCCCTTAATTCCACTTATCTTGCACACACACTTGTTAGAATTCAATACACATCCTCATAAGTCCATATACATGATTGCATTTGTATAAATAAAATAAGTACCCATATAAAATTTATATAAAATATGTATAAAAACTGTATAATTGTTGTATAGGATATGTATTTGAACAATAATTGCAGCTAAAGATTGCATAAGATGAAATCATGTATTTATTATATAAAATATGTACAAATAACCCTGTATATATGGAACCTATATCATTGTTGTATACAATATGTATATGTATAAGATGTGTATAGAAACTCTATCATTATTGCATGAAATATAAATATGTATTATTATTGTATAAAATATGTTATTTTTATATTACAATAACAATGCATTCTTTTTATATTTGATTAATAAAAAAGTAACAATTATAATATTACAAATATATATTTAATTGTTAAAAAAATTAAAACTACAAACATATTGATCGGCAGAAAAAAAAGAAGCAAAGGTAACAAAATAAATGAAGAAGAAGCCGCCTAAATAATAAAAATAACAAAATTATCCTCCCTTAAGGGGTGTAAATAAACAAAAAGTTAGTTTAAGTGTTAAAGTAAGTTGAACAAACAAGTTCGGGGGGGGGATCATGTCTTTTCTCTAATATAAAATATATGTATAGAATAATAAATGTGACATAGGGATTGTATCAATATGGTATAGGGATTGTGTCAATATGGTATAGGAACTGTATCAATAAGTGCATCAAAGATTGTATAGAATATGTATAAAAATTGTATCATTGTTGTATAAAATATATATAGAAATAGTATAATTGTATAAATGATACCAAACTAACAAGGGGAACACGAAATCATACCCCAAACAGTCCACAAATTACAAGAACCCATGGACCAAATGGGGACCTCTCTCGGATTCAAGAATACAACACAAGAAAGACGATATATCTAGGTGTTTGACACCTTTTTTCAACCAACAACAAACTATATTATCACACAAGATGAAAACAAGATGAATATAACAATGTGAAGAACAACAAAAAAACAACCAACTTTCACTACAAGATACAAAACGTTACAAAGATGATAAAAACGTAAATTATAGATAGATAGACATACACTACTACAAAGACTAAGAACCTAAGTGTATGTCACACACAAAGACCCTTACTAATGGTAATAGTAACACCTACACTCTTCAAAGAGACACAAGAGGGACCTCAATCCTTCAAGCACCCCAAAATTCCAAGCAAGCTAACAACAAAAGTGATTCCACACCTACGTTGTTCTTAGTTTCGGTCAAGTCTCCGAGTGAGAGAGAACTTGTGTGTTTCAATTGTGTATTACACGATTCAACATGAAAAAACTAAGTAAAGTAACCCTAAAATGTTTCTTATATAGTGTATTACAAATAGAAGGCAAAAAGACCAAAATGCCCCTTAGAGATTAGCTGCCCCTCTAGTGTGAATTAGTGGATGTTTTGATGTGTTTTAAGCCCTTAATTCCACTTCTCTTGCACACACACTTGTACGAATTCAATACACATCCTCATAAGTCTATCTTCGTGATCGCACTTGTATAAATAAAATAAGTACCCATATAAAATTTATATAAAATGTGTATAAAAACTGTATAATTATTGTATATGATATGTATTTGAACAATAGTTGCAGCTAAAGATTGCATAAGCTATGTATAGAAATCATGTATTTATTATATAAAATATGTACATGATTTCCAAAGAATTGAATAAAAAGTTATTTCCAATAAATCCTCGACCTAGGACAAAAGGATATTAAATAAAATGAAATATGAAACAAGATAAAATAATCAAAATCTATTGGGTTATAAAATGGAAATTGAAACTTTAGTTATTTTTATGGTATTAATTTCGATTGAGTGGTTGTTATTATATTTTTATCTATAAGGGTAGAGTCATCCTTGCTTAATGCTTTCTCATCTTAATTTTTTATTTTTTTTATAATGATAAGTCAATCACACACTTCGCAGATACTACTAATTTGTAATAAGAAAGAAAAATTAAGGACAATGACATAGATTTGCAGCCTTACCATCTAAACTACGATGCAAGTCTAAGCATGAAATATTGACCTAAATACTTTAGAATTTAGTGTGATTATGTATTGAGTTGATTTTTAACTTACATTCAGTGTCAGTGTAAATTATGATGACTTTTTAACATTAATAGTGTATATTACATAAGTTTGAGTGAATTTAATTGACAATGTGTTATTATTATTTTTTATTTATATTACTTATATATACGGGAGGATAAAAAGTTTTGATGTTCCTAACAAAATTTATATCCTTTTATATTGCTCCATGTGGCTCTTTCTTTTATCTTTTTTTTTTTTTATAATTTTTTTTTTGTCTTTTTCTGTTTTTTCAACACTCAATTTGTTTGTTTTTTTTTAAGTTTATTTTTACATTAATTTTTAAGATTGGTGTATCTTGAGTCTTTTACATTTTACTCTTTCCATTTCAATTAAGATTGTTGAATTTTTTGAGTTTAAATTAAAGATATATGACTTCTATCTCATATTAGTTGTTCATTTTTTTTTTTCACATGCCCTTACATAATCATAAATAAGAAGAGTAATTTTATAAAAAAAATTTATGAAAAAAATATAAACTTTCATACACTTCAAAAAGAATTTTGATTGTAAGGGTAAAATAGAAAACTTTATTTAATTCTTTTTTGTTTTGCAAATTGACAAATAATTTGGGGCTATTATTTTTGACAATGTGGACAACTAATAAAAGAGGATGGAGCATGTAGTTTTTTAAGTCTTATGGTTTTAAACATTTCATGCAAAATGTTAAAATTAAAAAGACTTACTAAATATAGAAAAAATCTCTTGTTCTGGTACATACAAAAAATGTAGTACGACATTTAAATTGAGATGAAGGAATATAATTTTTATGACTTTTTTAGCTCTTTAATTTCTCTGATTTATATTATATTATATTTTTACTATTTATACTTAATTTGTAATGAATATGTTTTATATAGTGATGATGGTCTTAATAACTTTTTTTAAAAAAATCAAACTTAAGACAACTGAATCTTTACATAACCAAAAATTTATATTAAATTGACACTATTTAATAACGTAAATAATGAAGATGACTTTTTATTTTATATTGAAAAATTATTTGTAAGGAGTATGTCAAAACAAGAAATTTCATAACTATGAATAAGAAGGCCAATTAGATTACTCTTTATTGTTTTTTCGTTATAATCTTTTGGCAAACTTTAGTAATAATAAAAATTTATTAACAATTTGTTTTAATATTTCATTAGGTTTTATTAATTATGCAGTAAAAGAATACAATATAAATTAAATTTTTTTAATTAAAATATTATTATTTTTATATTTAGAGTTTGCACCGGGCTTAGCGATAACTAATTATTATATATATATTTTTTATATTATAGAAGAGTGAGTTGGAGGACAATTAAGAAAAAAATTATTATTTCATAAATAATTTTAAAATATTTATTTATATGATATATAACTTCAAAAGTTGGCCATAAGATCAAAATGACAAAATAAGCAAGCATCGTTGTCTAAATGTCAAGTGTGTCTAATGATGTGACATCTAAGGTGGACCCTACATTTTTTCAAACACAAATATTTATAAAATATTTTATATATTGATAATTAGATTATTTTAATAAGATATTGACTTCATGTAATTTTTATGTGAAAAAATTATTCTATTTTATTAAAATAGAAATATCTAAAAAATAATTGGATATTAATTTTTATTTGCATAGTTAATTGCTGACATTCATGTGTGTAAACATAATTATAAAGTATATTTTTTTAAATCCAAAAAATTGATATAAGTCATATTTTCTTTCAATTTATATGAGGATACTATAATTTATACGCTTAATTGATAAATTATTTTAATTTTACACTTTTATGTATTATAAAGTAAAAAACCTTCTTACTATAATGATAATTTTAAGTAATTTTTTTATTATAAAAGATGAGACTTATAAATTTTTAAAATAAGAAAAATTAAATATTACATTAAATAAATGAATTTGATAGCGTCAAATTTCTTTACTCTAATAACGTATCACATAAACTCATTTAATTATGTATTTTTTTTACTCCATTTATCTGAGTTATCTTTTATAATTTTATGTTGTTTCATTATGAAAATCAACATAAGATATGCCTATATTAACAAAATTAGTTCTTATCTTCTAACAATATGTTATGTTATTTATTTTTATTTATAATATTAGGTAAAGAAGATTATCCATTTTCTTAGTGAAAATATTTAAAATATGTATTACTATTTTTATCTTATTACCAGTTAATGTTCTTTAATTAAAACGAGTTATATATATGGTAACTTTAAAACTAGTTGAATTACTGTAATTTTTACCATGTTAATCTTTCTTAATGATTATCTTTTTATTTAAGGTCGCACATTGTATCATCATAGATCAAAATTTTCCTTGAAGCTTATAGCACTAAGGGGTTATTTGGCGTAGGCATGAGGCAGAAGTTAGTTCATGACATTAGTTATCTTATCACATATATTTGTTTGACATAATATTAAAATGAGTATAAGTGCACATAATTTTTTAATTTAAATTGTGAAAACTTAAAAAATTATAAGTTATAATTTAGATTTATAGAAATTGAAAGAAATGTATTATAAAGTGAAATTTATGTTACTATTTGTGTTGTGCTTTAAAAGTTTTTTTTTTTTTTTGAACACTTGAATATTTATAATTCAATTAAATATTACAATGTTGGGCCCGGAAACAGGTCTTTCAATATATCTAGTAGTATATATAAGGAACACACATTTTGATAGTCCTCGCAGGGATTCTTTTTAGATATTTCAACTCTTTTATAAAGTAAGTTGTTATACATGTCAAATTAATAGTGTATTCATGGTGTCTTTTTCTTATATATTTTCATTTTTGCATCTCTTTTTTTTTTTTGTTAAGACCATCTCCACTTGATCTTTTGTAATTGATTTCTTCTTCCTTGTTATTGAATTGTCTTTAATTAAAAAAAATTTTATTTAAAAACAATCACTTTAGCTTGAAAAAAATATTTTAAAATAATTTTTAATACAAAATTAAAGTTTGCGCTATTTTTGAACTACATCATTGTAATTTTTTTTTAATATTGTTCACTTTATTATTTTTTTAAAAAGTACCAAATAGAATAACTTAATAAATAATGTCTTGTATTTATTATTTTTCTTAGTAAAAATAGAAAAAAAAATTAATAATTAAAATGAAATGAAAAAGCTATTCGTTTAAGAAACGTGTAAAAAATAAACATAAGTAAATGAGTAATCTTCGAGGTTGACTAATTGATAACCTTTAGTTATTCTAATATGTTTTCCATACATGCAGGTATTCTTGAGTGTCATCAACACATTGATTGTGTCCTTGAGTGTCATCATTCTTCTAGGTTGGTGATGTGTCTAGAAATTAGCACATATTTCATATCATTTTCTTAATATTTTCATTGTTCTTAAACCTGTTTCACTATGTCTTTTGTATGTTTTTATGTTGTTTTATTATTTTGTAGATTTTACGTGTCTTGAAAACTTAAAGATGAAATCTGTATCAAGTTTTCAAAAAAGGGCAATTTACGACTGAATATTGGACCGTAGATCAGAAGGCAGAACGGAAATGACTTTGTGAAAATATAAAAAGAAATAGTCATTTAGTAACCCGCAAACAAAGATTGATAGTTAGAAGACGGTCGAATAGTCAATTTATGACCTGACTCATGAAGGAAGACCTCATCCCAAAGAATTCTATGAGTCATAAAGTGTGCTCCTGAAAGTAAAGCACGACCGTATAATCAGATCCATGACACAGGTCTTAGAAAATCTTAGAGGCAAATGACAATGGCACAAGTTGAAGTTTACAGATGCAAACCACATGACGGGCGCAGAAGTAGGTGTAAAGCTTGAGGCCACGACAGAACCCAAAGTTGTTAGGATTCCCACTTTTTGTCCCCTATAAGTAGACATGTTTGGTCTTTGTGTAAAGAGAGACGACATTAGTAGTTTTAGCATAATTATAGTTGTAGTTTTGTCGTCTCTAGAGAATATTATTAATTCGTAGATTCATTTACAGGTTTTTAACAATTTTTCATTAATGATAGTATTATTGGACCTAATCTAGTCTAAGAGGTTGACAGCTTCTTCAAGTAATTAGAAGTCCTTTAGGACTCTATTGTATTTATCATCTAGTAGTTGTGTTCATGTAGAAGACTAATGTCTCGTTGTACTATATATTCATCGTGTATGCTTGTAAATTAATGAAGAGCCAAAAACTTTTTTAGTCTTATAATTTGTAACGTAACATGGTATCAGACGCCAGTTCGATCTCCTCTCCTGCTTCCTCGCTTTCTGCCATGTCTTCCTCCTTCTTCAATCCCCTGAACAATGCTCATCACTTTATTTCAATTAAACTCACTTCCAAAAATTATATATTCTGGAAGACTCAATTATTGCCTTTCTTGTGAGGTCAAAACCTCCAAGGCTTCATTGACGAATCAAAGCCATGCCCACCTGCTGTTATTTCTGTTGAAGGTTCAGATACTACTACATCCAACCCAGAATTTGCTACTTAGATCCAACAGGATCAAATCATCATGAGTCTGCTAATATCTTCCCTCTATGAAGAAACAATTCCTATAGTTATTGGATTGAAATCCTCCAAGGATATTTGGGATACTCTAGCAGCTTCTCTATCTTCTCCTTCGAACACTAGAATTCTGAACCTCCATATGCAAATCCACAACCTTAAACAAGATGATCTCATTGTCGCTTAATTTCTCCAAAAGGGAAAACTTCTGTCGGATGAATTGGCAGCCGCAGGGCATCCTGTGAACACCTCAGATTTTAATATATATGTGTTTAAAGGATTGAGACCAGATTTCAAAGATATTGCCACTACTTTGTCTGCCAGACCCGAACCCGTTTCATATTCTGAACTCCTTAGCCTATTGTTGAATCGTGAGTTTATTCATGGATCCTCCATGACTTCTCTCTTCCTCGTTCCAGGTGACTCATCGTCAAATACACCGACAGCCAACATCGCTCAACGCACCTTCAATAATGGTGATAGGTAGAACACTGGACAGTCTATTAATTCTAATAACACTTACAGAGGTCGCGACAGATCATATAGGGGACAAGGGGGACGAGGTGGTCGTCATCAATACCAACGTAATGCCTACGGAAATAATTATTCTAATACTCCTCAACCTTGGAATGACACTGGTGATGGACGCACAAGATGTCAAATCTGCAATGGAACTAATCACCAAGCTTCCACTTGCTTTCAATGCTACAATCACACTATGAACCCATCTGCTCATCTCACTCATCAGGCACCGATTTGATTGACTCAAAATTGGTTTGAGAACTCAGGCGCTAGCCATCATATTGCACCAGATCTCTCCAGCTTCACACATGTTGAGGAATATAAAGGACCAGATCAACTTCATATTGGTAATGGACAAGGTTTGCCAATCCAAAACACTGGTAGTGCCGCTTTCTCAAATTTTTCTAATAAAAAACTTTCTCTAAATAACATACTTGATGTTCCATCTATTACTAAACGCCTTCTTTCTGTTCAACGATTTGCTTATGATAATAATGCTTTCTTTGAATTTCATCCTGATTATTTTCTTGTCAAGGATCGGGACTTCAAGACTCCACTTCTTTTCGATCGAAGTAATGATGGCCTCTACTCTATGTCTATTAAGCCACAATCCTCCGGTTCTCCTTTAGCACTCTTGGTTACCAAATCTTCTTCTACCTACTGGCATCTCCGTCTGGGACATCCACATAAAAAAGTCCTCAGTAAAGTTTTATCCACACATCAGCTTTCTAGTTCTAGTTATAGATTAAATTATTTATGTACTACTTGACAACTTGGCAAGTCACATAAGTTGTCTCTTCCAGTTTTGCATTAATAAAAGTACTTCTTTGTTGCAACTTATTTTTGCTGATGTTTGGGGTCTTACCCTTTTTCTATCTTCTCACGGCCATCGTTATCTATTTGTTTTTGTTGATGATTTTTCTGGCTATACATGGTGTTATCTACTTTTTAGAAAATCTGGCGTCTTCTCAATTTTTGCTCAATTTCAAGTTCTTGTTGAAAGACAATTTAACACAAAAATTAAGTCAATTCAATCTAACGGGGGAGGTGAATTTCGTTCTTTATCACCTCTTTGTGCGAAATTAGGCATTGTTCACCGTTTCTCCTGCCCTCACATTCATGATCAACAAGGAAAGGTTGAACGCAAACATAGACACATTGTCGAAACTGGATTAAGCCTCATGCCACACAGTTCTACTCCTTCGAGATATTGGTATTTTGCCTTTGATACTGTTGTTTACTTGATTAATCATCTTCCTACCTCAACTAACAATGGGAAATCACCTTTTGAGGTTGTGTTTCACACATCACCAGATTATCACTTCCTTAAAGTGTTTGGATATCTCAGTTTTCCTTATCTTCGTCCCTATAATCGTTATAAAATTAATTTTTGAAGTTAATCATGTGTATTTTTAGGGTACAGTCCAACGCACCATGGTTATAGATTTCTTGATACATCCACTGGTCGACTCTATATTGCTAGACATGTTCAGTTTAATGAAACTACATTTCTATTTTCCATCAAGTCTATTCTTGGTCCCCCACCTTCGATCAGTACACAACCATGGGCATCTTCACCAATTATTTTGTCCAATTCATAATCTTTTCGGTCCCTAGTTTCTTCATCACCCATGAATCCTAATAGCTCTCCAATATTAACTAGTTCACACTCTTCTCAACATCTCTCCCCGTCGAGTACATCTCCTTGTCCAGTTCCTACTCCACCCATTCCTTTAGATTGTACAGTTCTACCTACACCCGTAGTTGACTCTTCCATGTCTCCAACGACTAGTAAACCCCCACCAACTTCGTCTCTTACTTCCTAACAGCGTATTTCCAAACTCATGCCAAGTTCCACTAACCCACTCCAAATAACTCATACAATACAACTACGTCCTGCATCCAAACGTAAACCAACCGCTCACCTTACATATAAATCTGCCGTTGTTCTATCTTTTTCTCCATCCATCGAGCCTACAAACTTCACTTCTGCCTCAAAATTTTGAGAATGGCACACTGTTATATCGGCTGAGATGACAGCCTTTTTCAAAAATCAAACTTGGTCGCTGGTTCCATTTCATCCCTCCATGAATATTCTAGGGTGCAAATGAGTTTTTCGCATCAAACGAAACTCTATTGGAGCCATTGAGTGCTACAAAGATCGCTTAGTTGCAAAGGGATTTCATTAGGTTGAGGGCCAAGACTATTATGAAACATTTAGTCCAATTGTAAAACCCACTACTATCCGCATTATTTTGTCTTTGGCAGTAATATATGGCTGGCCGTTACGTCAACTGGATATTCAAAATGCCTTTCTACATAATGAGATCCAAGAGGATGTCTACATGGCTCAACTTCAAGGCTTTGTTCACCTTCAGTTTCCAAATCATGTATGTAAGCTTGATAAATCTTTTTATGGTCTTAAATAATCCCCACGAGCATGGTATAAAAAGCTTCACCAATTTCTCCTTACCATTGGCTTCACTTCCTCTAAAACTGATGTTTTTTTATTTATATACTCTCACGCCAATGTCGTTGCCTACCTCTTGGTCTATGTAGATGATATTGTACTCCACGACGAAGGCAATTCACCTTGTGCGGAGACTGGTGGAGCAGTATAGAGAAAGAAAGAGAGATCTTCACATGGTGTTTATAGACCTGGAAAGGCGTATAACAAGGTCCCTAGGGAGGTTCTTTGGAGTTGCTTGGAGGCGAGGGGGTTTCGGTGGCGTATATCAGAGCGATTAAGGACATGTATGAGGGAGCAAAGACTCGGGTAAGGACAGTGGAAGAAGATTTTGAGCATTTCCCAGTCTTGATAGGGTTGCACCAGGGATCAACTCTTAGTCTATTTTTATTCGCTTTGGTGATGGATGTGCTGACGCGGAATATACAAGACGAGGTGCCTTGGTGTATGATTTTCATGGATGATATAGTTTTGATTGATGAATCGTGACAAAGGGGTTAATGATAAGCTGGAGATTTGGAAAGAGACCCTGGAGTCTAAAGGTTTTTGGTTGAGTAGGACCAAGACAGAGTACTTGGAATGCAAGTTCAGTGACTCGAGGCAAGAGGAGGAGGTGGTAGTAAAGTTGGATTCTCAGGTGGTTTGCAAGAGGGATAGTTTTAAGTATCTCGGGTCTACGATTTAGGGGAATGGAGAGATAGATGAGGATGTATCTCACTTCTTGGGGGTAAGTTGGATGAAATAGAGGCTCACTTCGGGAATTTTATGCGATAAGAAGGTGCCCCTCAAACTGAAAGGAAAATTCTATAGAGTTGCAGTCCGGCCTGCTATGTTATATGGAGCAGAGTGTTGGCCGGTTAAGATTTCTCATATCCAAAAGTTGAAGGTGGCGGAAATGAGAATGTTACGCTGGATGTGTGGATTCACTAGGGCTGATAGGGTTAGGAATAAAATTATTCGAGAGAAGGTGGGAGTGGTGTCAGTGGAGGATAAATTTCAGAAAGTGAGGTTAAGATGGTTTGGGCATGTGATGAGGAGGGGCATGGATGCTCCAGTTTGTAGGTGTGAAAGGTTGGCCTTGGAAGGTTTCAAGCGGGGTAGGGGTAGACCAAAAAAACACAGGAGAAAAGTGATTAAATGTGATATGGAGCAGTTATAGCTGACTGAGGACATGAACCTGGATAGAAAGTTATAGAGGAAAAGCATTAAAGTAGAGGGCTAAGGGTGTGGAGGAGGAGTAGTCAGTAAGTAGGTGGACTTGCTGTCGTTTGTTGGCAAATTTATGTATTTAGCTATTTATTTATGGCTTTAGTTATTGATTTACGTATGTATTTCTTTTTTCTTTTCTCTAATTGCGAGTGTCGTACCTATTTTATTTGTATCATGTTCTACAATTTTGATGTTTCTGTTTAATGTCTTTTGTCTTGAGCCGGGGGTCTATCGAAAATAACCTCTCTACCTCCCTAGAGGTAGTGGTATGGACTGCGTACATTCTACCCTCCCCAGACCCCACTATGTGGGAATATACTGGGTTTGTTGTTGTTGTTGTTGTTGTTTTCTCAAGATCTTGGTCGTGCCTTTTCCATTAGAGATCTCGTCCTATTGCAATATTTTCTTAGTGTTCAAGTGTCTCGCTCAAGTAGTGGCCTTTGGCTCTCTCAGTCTCAATATATCCATAGTATACTTACCAAAGCTGTGATGATTCACTGTAAACCTCTCAGTACTCCCATGGCCACCAACGTCAAGCTCCATAAGGGTGACAATCCAATTTTTGATAACCCAAGTCTTTACAGGCAGGTGGTTGGTTATCTTCAGTATCTCACTCTCACCAGACCAAATATATCATTTATGGTAAACAAAGTGTGTTAATTTATGCTCAATCCATCTGTAAATCAATGGGCTGCTGTGAAACGCGTTCTCCTTTATCTCCAGCACACCAAAAATATGTCATTTTTCATTTCAAAAGCTTCTAATCTTCACTTGCAGGCATTCAGTGACTCTGATTGGGCTGGCAGCATAGATGATCATAAATCTACTGGTGGCTATGCAATCTATTTTGTCCCAAATTTGATCTCATGGTCCTCTTGCAAACAACGAACGGTGGCACAATCATCTACAGAATCTGAGTATAAAACTTTAGTAGATGCTGCTGCAGAATTAACATGGACTCAGTCACTAATGCTCGAGCTTGGTCTTCATCTATCTCATGATCCTATCCTTTGGTGTGATAATATCGGTGCAGCATACCTGTCGATTAATCCTATTTTGCACTATCATATAAAGCATGTTGAGATAGATTTCCATTTTGAGCGGGATAAAGTAGCTAGACGCGACCTTCTCATCTAGTTTCTCTCCTATAAGGATCAGATAGCTGACATCCTCACAAAGCCGCTGTCTACAGCACGATTTCACTTCTTACGGGACAAACTGAACGTAAAGGACCCACCTTCAGTTTGCAAGGAGGGTATTCGACCCAATCTGGTCTAAGACATTGACAGCGCCTTCAAGTAATTAGAAGCCCTTTAGGACTCTATTGTATTTACCATCTAGTAGTTGTGTTCACGTAGAAGACTAATGTCTCATTGTACTATGTATTCATCGTGTATGTTTGTAAATCAATGAAGAGCCAAAAACCCTTTTATTATAATTTGTAACTTAACAAGTATGTCCATCTTTAATTATTATTGTTGTTTTACTTCAAGCATGAGTAGCTGAATCTTTGTAGTGAGGTGAAATTTAATGGAATTTTAGAGTTCTTAAAGTTTTCGTATAATTGCATATAATTAGGACTATTGAATATCAAACTTCTTTTCAAGCTTAACAAATAGAATTAGTAATTGCAATTATTAACCTATACAGTATAAAGAAAAATTGCATGAACTCGAGGTGTTAACCCTCGTTTGATAGATTTACACTAGAGATTATTGAATCTACTTGCCATATGTTATAATCTCACCTTATTTGGCAGATTCTCGTGCTGATAATGTGTTATAAAATAAGAAAGGACAAAGAAAAAGAGTAGAGAGAGAAGAGAAAGTAATTCTTATTACTTCTCTTGAGGGATGAGAGATCATAAGATTGTCAATACAATGAACAAAACCCCTCTATTTATAGGGGAAATTTACTCCTAATCTGAGTAAAAGACGGATGCTTTAAACCCTAATAGATATCAAAGTAGATCTTGATAGACATTCACTATAATGTAAATACATTTACAACACTCCCCCTTGAATGTCTAATTGGTAGATAATGTGCCTCGTTAAAACCTTACTAGAAAAAACCCAGTAGGAAAAAATCTAGTGAAGGAAAAAGAGTACACATCTCTAATAATATGCCTTTCGACTGCCTCATTAAAAACCTTACAGGGTAAACCTAGTGGGACAAAACCTCGTAAGGAAAAAAGAGTACATCGCGTATTAACTCCCCCTAATGAGAACATCCTTGACCTTTGCATCTCGATCTTGTGCAACATCTTCTTGAAAGTTGCAATTGGAGAAGATTTGGTGAATAAATCAGTCACATTGTCAGTTGAACGAATCTATTGCACGTTAATATCATCATTCTTTTGTAGCTCATGTATGTAGTAAAGCTTTGGCAAAATGTGCTTCGTTCTATCTCTATTTACGAATCCTCTCTTAAGATGTGCTATGTATGCTGAATTATCTCTGTATAAAATTGTGGGTAGATTGTCATATTTCACACCATATTTTTCTCGAATGAGATGTATCATGGACCTCAACCATATATATTTTCGGCTTGCTTCATGAATAACTATTATCTCAGCATGATTTGATGAAGTGGCTATGATAGACTGCTTTGTATATCTCCAAGATATGATAGTACCATCACATATGAACACATAACCTATTTGAGACCGAGCTTTATGCGGGTTAGATAAGTACCCAACATCAACATGACCAATAAAATCGGGACTGCAATCTTTAGAATAAAACAAGCTCATGTGTTTTATCCCATTTTGATGTCTCATAGTAGGAGCAGAAATATACCTTGCTAACAAATTGTCTGAAAAGACTATAGGCCTTGTAGCATTTGCAAGGTACATGAGTGCATCAATTGCACTAATATATGGTATTTCATAACCAATCCAATTCAATATATTTTGAATTTCAGCAAATAATCTATTGCTTTGAAAACTCTTCAAAAGTTCCAATGATGTTCAAGCAATAAGCTTATACAATATAAAGATTATAAATAAGTTTCCCAGAAACTTTTATATGCTTCAAGCAGTTTGAATCCTTACAAGTTTTCACATAAGTTTTGTCAAGTGACAATATTCAACATTTCATGAGTGACATCTTCAAGTGTCTGGACTGCAAATCAAATAAGTTTTACGCTTACCAAAATACATCCTTTTATGTCACTTTATAAATGTTTCTACGTCAGCATGCTTAAATAAATGTAGAATTCAGATCCTTATAATCTTTCACAATATTGCGCCAATATTGTGTCAAAGATATTGATGATATATTATTTTGTATCGATTCACAATACGACATAACATTTTGAGATCTCATCACTTCATTATTTTCAGGTACATGAACCTCTCATAAGGTTTCATAAAGTGTTTTGTCGTAGGCTCTTCAAGAGCTCATTGACTTCTTACTATGATTATTTGCTTCTTATTTTTCAAGGACTGTTTCATTTAGAACTGGTCATTCTACCACGCTTTACGCATGCATAGACTTTGTTCTTTAGGAACACAAAATAAGAGCACTTGCGCTTAATATGAGGTGCTTTCAGAATTTGACTTGAATTATCTTTTGGATAAGGTTATGGTGATAATTCCTAACATATTTCATAGCGCTTATAATCTCCCCCTTATGTTAGGAAAACTAACGTACATCCTCTACTTCTTTGAGGATTCCATCGTTGTGCATTATGGTATATTCGTTAATCGTATACCACACATCAAAATTATTAGATGGAATAATTGGTTCCCGACCTTGAACCAATTGAGAGGGAAGAAATAATCATAGTTTATTGGTCTAATGCATACAAGTGTTATTGTATGCAACATATCATATTTCAGATCAACACATGAAGATTTGTTCTCATTAGCGATGGTTTAGCTATTTATCAAAGGCATTCAATGTCAAACTATCATCATCAAGATAACTTTCTTAATTGCACAATCTGCAAATTATGTTCTTAACTCAATTTTGTTGAGCAAACAACTTTATGAATGTCAAACTGCAGGTTGACAATGAATGTATATGTGATCATCTTATTGATGCATCTTTTCAACATATCACATGATAGGTGAACGGGATCCTATTCACCTTTTATTCTTTTCAGATTTTGAGGGATCCAATCCCAAAATTAGTTGGTCCAACCCACGTATCATGAGAACAAGCAACATTAAAGTTCATGAAGAATTTTTGAATTCTCCAATATATGTTTAATACTTAATATGCACATCTTTAAGATGTCACAATCGTTCATGTCAACTTATGAACTTTTATGCTAGTAAACTCCAAGTTTACCATGATATGTGTTTTTGCTTTAGTAAATTTCAGGTTTACTACTTCAGAAGTAGATTTCAAAATAACTTTTCTCAATTATTTAACCTCTTTCGGAGGTGAGTTGTGATACCATCACAATCAAGTGCACGTTTGTATTAATAAGCTTCTCATTCCCCAGGAATGAAATATAATCATGCCTTAAGTGTATCAAATTATGATAGCTTAGAATTTCTTTCAAAATATTGCTACTTCAGGAGCAACTCGAGGCATACATATGATCTAGAGAATTTTTCTCTAACATATCTTATGATCATAATACGCGTGCAAAAATATCATTATTTTTTATGATCATTATCATATTGTCCATCCACGTGTATATTTATGCATTCAATCACTTGTCTTCTTTCATACATATTATGCACTACTACCACATACACCTCAAGAATGAAGTAGGTTGTCATATTTCAGACTTATAATATATTGCTACCACATTCACTTCATGGAATGGAGCATATTCAATGGATCGAATTTCATGACTTTTCATCAAACACCCAGTATTTTGCCTTTGCCATCACAATATCATCAATACATGCATTGAGATCCAATCTCAACGTACTATCCATATAAAGGCGTCTTAGGCATAAATTGATGGGACTTGAACCCAACATATTATCATCCCTTTTGATAATATTGTTCTTGAGGAATAAATCTAAAATATAAATGGTTCCAAACCAATTATTTTTCCTCAAATCCAATAATAATTATATTAGTAGTAGCAAAAGAAAGATAATATAAAGAATTACTAACCTTGAAATCCTTCAGATTTATAATCTCACCTTGTTTGGCAAAGTCTCATGCTGATAACGTGTTATAATCTCACCTTATTTGGCAGATTCTTGTGTTGATAACGTGTTATAAAATAAGAAAGGACGAAGAAGAAGAGTAGAGAGAGAAGATAGCGTAATTCTTATTACTTCTCTTGAGGGATGAGAGATCATAAGATTGTCAATACAATGAACAAAACTCCTCTATTTATAGGGAAAATTTACTCCTAGTTTGAGTAAAAGACGGATGCTTCAAATCCTAGTAGATATCAAAGTAGATCTTGATAGATTTTGATAGAAATTCACTATAATGTAAATAAATTTATAACACCATAATTGATCATTCTTATTATTAATAACTTATATAGTTTTGAAAACATCATATGTAGATAAATCATGCATGACCTTAAGAGACCCTGAAAGATAGTATAGAATATTAAGTGCATATCCATAACCTGAAGTATATGTAGTTGTATGATTACCGACAAAAAAAGCAATCCATTGTGGAGGCACAATAGTTTACAATCGTATTTACTTTTAGCATCTTAGATAATCATGACAACTATTATTTATATATTCTTACAAAATTGAGTTTGTCTCTAACTCTAGCAGAATACTAATTGTAAGATCGTTCAGTAAAGATTTTTCTGTATTTTTTATGGATTCGACCGTAACTTAGTTTGGCTACTATATTTACATATGATGTACATAAGAAGGTGTTACCTAAGTGTATCAAATATTGGTGTCCTTGTGGGAGACTACAATGAAAACTTCTATTATTATTAGGATCTACTTGGGTAAGTCGTTCTTTTCCATTACTTGTTTGTCTATTGTGTCTGCAAAACAAGTAACATGGAAAATCCCAAAGAGAAGGACAAAATTGAGAACAACCTACATGATACTAATAACTGTTGGATTCAAAATCGAGAGGGCGTCATGCAGACGCTATTAGTTTGCAAACCATGAGACGATAATTCAGACGACAAATAAAATAATACTTAAAAGCTATATTATTGATATGATTTGGCCAAACAACCTACATATTAATAATAAAATTAAAAAACCTAAAACCTATTGAAGAAATCTCTCCCTTAACAAAAATTCTTTAAAGACTACATTGTGGATGCTATTGTATTATGACTTGAGAAGAGGGTTGTTCTATTTACAGAGTTACAAACCCTTCTTCTAAAAAAGAATAAACCTAATAGAAATCTAATAGAAAAGAGATCTTTTCTTACTAGGAAACCTTTTCTACTAAGAAATACTAACAAATCTCCACTTGGCCTAAATTTTTTGACAAAATTGATCATCATCTTTTTCTTCGTGTAATCTTCATCACTGCTACTTGTCATGGTTAAAAATAAAGTTTAAAATATTATGGGTTAAAAAGGGTTTAAAAAATATCTTATTTTTATTTTTAGAGATATAGCGGCAGGAATGCTGAAAATATGCTTTAAACTCCTTCTCCACATGTAGCTAGACAAAAATCTTCATTATCGCCAACTGTTGCACCTTGATTTTGAAACCTCTTTGAACCTGTTTAATCTCGTCTTACCACACCATTGGACCATAGAACCATAAGCTCTGATACCACTTGTCGGGTTCGAAATTGAGAGGGCGTCATGCGAAAGCAATTAGTTTGCAAACCATGAGATGATAATTAAGACGACACATAAAACAATACTAAAAAGCTATATTATTGATATGATTTGGCCAAACGGCCTACATATTAAAAATAAAATTAAAAAAAACTAAAACCTATTGGAGAAATCTCTCCCTAAACAAAAATTCTTTAAAGACTACATTGTGGATGCTATTGTATAATGACTTGAGAAGAGGGTTGTTCTACTTATAGAGTTAATCCTTCTTTTAAGAAAGAATAAACCAAATAGAAATCTTATAGGAAAAGGATCTTTTCCTATTAGGAAACTTTTTCTACTAAGAAATCATTTTCGGAGTAAAACACAATTATGGTAGAATCCAAGTAAGGTAAGAAATTCAGGACGAATCCTAACAATAACACATGCCAAAAAGGCAAGAAAACACAATTGTATATGCTAACGTAATTGTAACATCAACTCAGGAAGGTGATGGTAAGGGTCGACCAAATCACTTATAGATTCCTCAAAGATGAAGGACTATTCAACAATTCAATTTAGAACGACTGTAATGCCCCGAAATCCTATCCCGAGACGTCACACGGTGCTTAAGGCTACAATTATCTCTAAGCTAACCCTTTTGATCCTGTTACTACTTCTAACACTTTCTTTAGGATAAATAAGCTAAACAGTGATACTTTATTGCGTCAACTATAGTCCTAACTAACTGGAAATAATGTCTGAATAGCAAAATACTAATAATCTGGAACACAACTTTAACTGACAGTCTAGTCTGACAAAGCCTCTACTACTCAAACTGGAGAGCCATAGGGACAGACCCCCAACTGCCTCACTATGACCTGAAAGTAAAACTCAAAACACTGTGAAAACGGGAAAGCTACAAATATAGGTCCTCAAACCATGAGGACTCACCAACTGTGGAATGTAGACAAAGGTACTCAGGAATCACGGTCACTGCTGAGGCTGAGCACCTGAACCTACATTATGAGACAATGTAGCACACAAACGTATATGTGAATCAACACTTTGGGAATGTACTGAGTAATGGGGGTGCATGCATTTACATAAAACAATATTAATACTCTTTAATAAAATCATGCATGCAAATAGGAATGACTCACATGGCTTGAATAAGTCTAGAATATAGAACTCATGAATCATGAATGGTGAAACATGTAACACAAATCTCGTGAGTCATTATACTTAACTTTAAAATCTATACTCTCTTCTTATTCTCAGTACTTGAAGGCTAAAAGAAGCTTTAAACAATACTTTCAAACTCGGGCTTATATCTTATGGAAAGTAAGTCTTCTTTAAAACTTAAGGACGTAGAACTTTTAGAAACTTTTAACACTTGGGAACTCTGGAACTCTTTTAGACTCGGGACACTTGGAACTCAGGAGTTTCTTATAACCGACATAAACCATATAAGCTGACATGGAGTCCAATATCTTTCCCACGTTGGGGAGAGCTTTTCTACCCTTGCAATCGAAATAGAACCTTAACTTTAGTGATCGCTATCTCGGCCTCAGGCCCATAAATCTCAATCCTACGGTGGCACGTAGTTCTGGGGAATGAATCCTTGGAATCATACCCAACTAAGTGCTAAATACTACTCCCATACTCAGCTCGG